>QJPP01005444.1:0-62522 GCA_003996215.1 Jaltomata sinuosa | reverse complement strand
AAATGGTATGATCACACACAATAGCTGCCCAGCAGCTCACAATCAACCTATCGACCCTGCACAGGCCCACATCTACTCAGCAAGCATAACCAGCCTAGAAGGATAATTCTATGCTCGGGACTCGCGGACATTCCCAAAATCCCACCTTCTATGTTCCAGAGTCAACAAGGCCTCACAGGACCACAAGGGTAAATTAAATATATCGGCAAATACTACAAGCAACGGAGAAATAAAACATAGGGCGGACATGATAGCCGGTCAAGTCTGTGGTACCAACCTAATAAACCACCCCAAGGATGCCCATTAATACAATTTTATTCTATGCATGCGGAGTCTAGGGAAATTAAACCGTAACCTACCTGTCGTTCGACGGCAAGCTGCTGGAACAACGATGTCCAAGCTCGAACCACTCCGAGAAAATCCAAAACTAAATCGGAATCGGAATCGGATTTGGGACGAAATAACTTAACGTAGATAATTGATTTTCTTTCGGAGATTAAATAAAGTGTGAAAACATTTTCTTCCCATCAACACTCTTCAATAATTTGTAAGTATATATGTGCAGGATTGTTGCCTACATAGAGGCATTTTATATTAATGCCAAAGAAATGGAATGCAACCTCACTTATTACCAAAATGGATAAGGCCAAGGATGTTTGGCCTTTCTGTGCGTGTATATACTGGAGACCACTACGAAATATACTTAGTTGCTGCCTTCATCTTCCACGTACACGTGGGGGTGGAGGTGGCAACCAATTCCCCTCCGTTAGGTATATATTCGGGTATTGCATAAATTCGTGATAAAATAAATATAGTATTTCAAATATACCATAATTATTAGAAAATCATTTCCAATAAAACCTACTATGTTATAATAATAAATTTTAACATAATTAAATTTACTATCTCCGTTAAAATATTACGGAGTATAAAAACCTTATAAAATAAATACATATATACTTATAACGTATCAAAAATATTTTCCATAAACCTTTAAAATATTTTGAAAAGGCAATAATAATATAATTTTTACCAAAATTCAACTTTTAAATAAATATTTCAAATACACGCACGATGCTAATAAAGTTCTTAAGTTTAGGCTCGTAATTCGCCTACGCACGATTTCGATATTCAAGAATTCTCTCGGGATCCTCCCTTATATTTTATAACTGTTTCGGAACTGAAATGGCATTTTAAAACGTGAAATCGAGGCTTAAATCGAGTTTAACCCGACCCGATTCGCGACCCGGTTCGCAACCCCATTTTCTGCCAGACAGTCCGCGGTAAAACAGTCATAACTCTTTGCCCCGAGATTATTTGGACGTGCGGTTTTGTGCGTTGGAAACTAGACTCGTAGACCTTCGATTTGGTATTTCGGGGGACTTCTAACTCTTTATATATTGGGAGAAAAGCCCCGAGACATTTGACCCAAAGTTCAGGAAATTTGTTAAAGGTCTTACGATATCTTTTGTCGATTTGCTTGACTTCAAAACTTAAACGTGGAAATGACCGGAAGGGTCATTACAACTTGGTCATTGCATTCAGCTTAGTTTTAAGTTCATGATTTAATATATATATATATATATATATAAAAATTTCCATTTTCAGTTATCATGTTGTTCAACTTAGCCCATGTCCTGCATGCTCAGTACATTCAAAGTATTGATACATACTTTTATGCTACATCATTTTAATGTAGGTTGAGGCGCTCAGCATCCAGACAGCGCTTAGGTCAACTTCCAGTCCATACTCAGCAGCTTCAGTGGTAAGTCCTCATAGTTCGAGGACGATAAACATGCTTTACTATTAAGTCTTCTTATTTTAGTTTTCAGATTATTAGAGTTAGCTGGGGGAATGTCCCAACAACTAGTATCAGTTAGGAGCTTTCGGACATAGACTAGATTCAGCTTGAGTTGTTAGCGTTATTTTCAGTCATTACTATACTCTTTATATATTTATGTTCAGACAGTTTTTGGGTTTTTCACAACTTTAGATATTAAACTATTTTTAACTTCCGCACCGTGCATGTTTCAATTGAACTTGTATAGATATGCCATGCCATTGGTTGGCTTGGGGTCACTTGTAACACTGAGCACCATGTTGCGTCTAGGGGTAGCCTCGGGGCATGACACCATCCTATTCGGGTCATAGCCAACTGCCACTAGTAACACTAAGACTTCCCAAGCCTACCCCTCTATTTCCCCATTCTACCCATATTGCCATCCACTACAACCTTATAGGTTCCAGTCTCAACAACTAAGTCTGCTATCCACCCCTACTAACCAAGTGGTAGACATCCAATAATACCTTGATTTATCATCCTGACTCAACTACCCCACTGACGCCCAAGCCTATTCAATAGAAATATACCATCCCCATCAGTGAATATAACCAGACTTCCAATCATCACTCTGACAGACCAAGTCAAGACCTGAAATACCAACCCAAATTAACCAAGTCAACTACTATGACATTACAATAATAAGTTATACCCAAATGCACAGGCAGATAGACCACCTATGACTATGCCCCAACTTACGAGTAACCTAGACCAACCAAGGATTCCTAAGACATCATCTATGGTATTTAATAATGTAACCCCAATCTACACAAAAACCATTCCAACCTTTAAGCACAGCAACACGGCCACTAATGGACCAATAGGAAATAAATGTGTCACAACAATTAACTCGGTTCACTCATAGAACCAACACAAGAAAGAATAAACAAACATGTACCAGGCGTGGTACTCGATCTAACCATTATAGAACCTGTACCAGGCGTGGTACCCGAGACAACCAATAAATCTATACCAGGCATGGTACCCGAGCCAACCAAAGAATAATAGATACCATACAGTCACATACACAATGAATACAACCACACTTATAAACCTAACAAGCATTAAACAAGTTCATTTCATGGGATTAACAACCAGATATCAATTTACATACTCCTCCTTATTCCCTAAACATACAATGTAAGCAAATACTGTGTAATAGTTAATATGCATATATAACGCATTTTGGGAAAACAATTAGCCATCACCTACACAACAGACTTGATTCATCCGCCCAACCCTTGATAACTTGTCCGAAGAATAACCCTCGAATTATTCAACGGACTCTATGACTCTTTCAGCTTGAATCCTAGGCTTCCTTGGAAGAGTAAGCAAACTTTAGGGATTTCCTTCCCTGACATTAAGGACTCCGGACCCTTCCTGTTCATACTATTTCCCTTAATTAAAACATCCCCAGGAACCCGCTACAACCTAGCAATCCATTCACTTGCACACATTACCGGTTTCCCGCTTCTACCCAACACTCTTTCCTTCGCATTTAAAATCAAGTAATAATAATAATAATGCCAAAATCGGGTCACATTACCCATAACACTACCGTTCCCCTTTAGTCAACCAGCCAATCAAAATATTATTCCTCCAGACTCCATACCTAAAAGCCTAAGCATGAATTCTCCTGTCATACTACAATAATATTATGCAATAGGATGCAAGTCTATAACTACTCAGTTAAGCCTAGCCTACTTGGATGCCAAGCAGCTGCTGTAGAAGCCTGAACACGAACTTCTGACTCCGTGAAGGCAATTTCTGATGGAAAGCGTGTTAAGAATCCATGGTTTCACCCCTTTTGAGCAGACTCCCCTCCCCATTGCTCTCAATCTTTGGAGTAGCATAAGAGGGTTTTTGGAGCAACACTCATCTGTTTTTCAACTGGGAAGGAGAAGTCTAAAATAAAATCTGCATTTTCTAGCTACTCCCTCCACAAGTTTGCTATAGCATCTGACTAACCGCTATAATGGTGGCGCTATAGCGACAAAATTCCCACTATAGCAGGATGATGTCAGCTCGGATAAATTCTAAATTCTGAAATTTCTATCGCGTCATCCCAAATTAAATTGAAAACATATTTTAATCATTCCCAAAACCCGCAATGAGGTAATTTTTAAATAAAGATTATACAGGTCATTACAACAGATATCAATTTACCCATAGTTCATCCCTGAATGATCCCATGCGAAAAGAGGAAAAAAGAAACTAGTTCGAGAATCCCATAGCTCCACCTTGACAGCGTAATTATAATCCTACGTAAAAATTCAAAACTTCCCCCTTTTTAGTCATACCCGATTTCTCAGTATCACTTGGCCAAGGAATACCTTTCCTTAGGGCCAAAAGGATCTGGGACTTTGCCAATAATTATCGGTGCAAAAAAAATTTCAAACGACATAGAAAGAACCTTTCCGCCCCCAAAATGACCTGTTATCCCACTATAGTGGAAATTATTCTGCTATAGCGATATTGCTTTGGCAAGAGGCTCACCGCTATAGCGGTTGGAAATAGTTCAAAGGGGGTGAGAAATGGGTTTTATGCCCATTCTCCTCCATTTTCACCCAAAAACACTACTTTCCTCCCGATCAATCCACTCCTGATGTCGGAAAATCAAGGTAATAATCATAGGTCCTTACTTTCCTTACTTTATTTCACAAATAATGATAGCTTTGTGGTGGAAATTGGTGGATAGAGTAGACATTGAGTTGGTTTTGAATTTAGAATATTTGGTTTTGATTTCGTCGGATTCTTGAAGCATGGACGCTTCTCTTACATTTACAATGCTTTCACAACATTCTGGGCATAAGGATTACGAGGTTTTTGGCCCAAAATAGGTTCGAAATAATAGGGAAGGTGAAGGATTGTTCTTGTTGAAAAATGGTGATTTAGGTGATTTTTAGGGGTCATAATGCCCAAATATTTGCATAAAATAGTAGTAGGGTACTTGGGAAACATTGGTCTGGTCTTGGAATATTAAAAATGGAAATTTGGGTCAAGAGACGCCATTGGTGCACCTCTTGAAAATCTGGGATGATGAAGACTGCTATAATAAAACTCAACCACTACAGTGGTTTTGCTACAGTAGAGAAATTCTCGCTATAGCGCTACTGCCGTAGTGGAAGGCAGCCTGCTATAGTGGGAGGGTGCAGGCAGTAGCCTCCCAAGCAGAGTCCAAAAATTGATTTCTTTTCTTTGAGATGATATTTTCTCGCATCTTTCCGAGTTCTAATTTCACCCCTTGTTAAACTTGCAGATTTAACAACTCCATGTATGCCAACCAAGAACACATCCCACCTTATGAAAGGTTCCCTGATGATAGTAGTTGGGAGAAGTTCTAGGACTATCATAGGACTGGCCTATGCTACGGGAGGGCCTTTAATATGAGAGGTGTAGAAAAACTAGCTGGGGCATTTTATAACAGGCTTTAAGAGTTTGGTTGGGGCCCATTGGTAGTGGCTCCCCCTTATGAGAATTCAGGCTGGGTGAGGGAGCTCTATGCCATACTCCCCATCATACGTTGGGATGACCCCAACCCCACAATTTGCATCCAAGGAGTGGATGTCCTACTAGAGGTCTGAACTGTCAATAAGGTACTAGGAGTGCCTCATATTTTGAATGTTGTATATGAGGCCAAACTCCGAGAAATGGATATGAGGTGGTTGAGGGATACACAGATCGAGGAGGAGTTCAGGGACCAGGTCTATTGTCCTAGCACCGAGGGAGTCACAAATACCTATTCCACTGCTGATGCTAGGAGGTGGCTGAATTTAGTGTCCTAGAGGGTCCATCCATTAGGAAATAATGCCGATGTGATATATCATTGGGCCTTGGTGATGGCTTATGCTATACAGGGCTTGCAGCTGAACATGGGGGCACATATCGTGTCAGAGTGGAAGGACTTCTACTGGGGTCCCAAGAAGAGTCCCTTCCTTTCGGGCCTATTATCTGAGTTATGCAGGCGGTTCCAGGTGCTTGAGGATGATACTGACATAGAGCTAGAGATGGATGCCCCCTTTAACCCTCTTCGGGTGATGGTGGTTGCCTCTACAGGGAAGAAAAAAAGGAAGGTGGGTAAAATAGAGAGCAACCAGGCTGCCGAGGGTGCTAATGGTGATGACGATCCTTCCCCTCTTTCCCAGTCCCAGCCCCCAATCACTAGCAGCCAGCTGGAGGAGAACTTAGCTGCAGACAAGAAGTTCATGGAGGGAACCACTATCGGAGCCACAGCCTCGTCCCCTCTGCTCAGGACTATGCAGCACTCCGCAGGGAGTTGGATGAGGAGATGAAGAAGAGGCACTCCTAGGACCGCATGCTTGCACGGATGTGGAAGACCATAAAGGTCATGTTCACCTGTGTTATCCCCGATAAGGAGCTCCCCAGCTCATGCCCGAGGACTTGCAAGAGTTTCTCTTCTTGAGCAACACTGAGGTTGATGACCCCACCCCCGCAGCCTCCGATGGTGATGAGGCATCCTACTACTATTCTTGGGTTTTGCCCCCATTTAGGGCATGTACTAGACAATGTTTTCCCTTTCCCTTTTCCTTTTATTTTAAGCATGTGGATGCTAGTTTTAAATAGTATTGACTTTAAATGCATGCTATATTAGTCTTATCGGTGATTTCCTTGATTTACATAGTGTCTCATAGTTCAACTATCGATTTTAGACTCCCCGAAAATGAAAAGCAAAGCAGGGGAAAATAGGGTAAGGATTCTGTCCATGCCCTCCCCGCTATAGAGGCTGGCACGCCGCTATAGAGACTCTGCCATAGCGGAAAAATTCCTGCTATAGCAGGATTGTCGTAGTGGTCAACTTTTCTATGGCAGCTCTGACAGCAGCAGCCCAGAATTTTCACTTTTCTGAAGAGTTCTCGCATTTCCCATTCCCCGTTATCAATAATAATTTTTCAAATGACGATAGGGTCTTAAAGATATCCTTAAAACCAAATTCCAGCAATGCATAATTTAGAATTTAGCACCACACTATCATAAATTCAATCATGAAACACATAAGAAGGTTGTTCGAAACATCACTTTCCCACTATCATGCAAGGATAGCCCTTTCCGCCCATGGTTCCCAACCAATCCCGACTGTCCTAAACAGAAGTTTCCCCATAGTCATAGTTCATTTAATCCCCTTACCATCTTTACCAATGGTAAATCCGTACCCAAAAAAATTCCAGTTAATGCCATATAACAATTTATCACGAGACTCATCTCCCACAACTAGTTTCTGACCTTTTCTTGACCAAATTTTTCACAGAAGGGAAACAATTACACAACACATATTTGCAGTCATATAGGTAAGGCAATGCATACAATCACAAGTTTCAAACTATAGCACTCAATCAAATCAGGTTTATATTCTTTTATTTGCCTCACAGATGACCGTTAGCCGATAATCCACGTACTCACATAGCCTCTAAGGCTAGATATCAATTAGAACCTTCCCGGTTCCAACTTCTCTTACTTGTGCCATTTCAACCAGAGTTAAATGAAATCCTTTTACCTCATTGAGATACCAATTGGAATCGAGAAATACCAATTGGACTTAACCCATACAAGTAACCAACAAACATCACAAAAAGAGTGAAAGAAGAGAGACAATTTCCTAGAATTCTTCATAGCTTCTCGAAGATTATATGTGGACGTCAACACACCAATTTGCAGGACTCTATTCGATATTTTCTCTTGTACTGGGAGACTGGTAACCTAGGCTCTGATACCAAATTGTCACGACTTAACTATCGATACATGCGGGCACCTACTCTAAGCACCTAGATAGGAGAACCCTTACCACCCCATTTTAAAATGGGCCTGCGAAAATAGATAAGAAACATGAAAATTGCCCTTAATATTTAAAAACAGTTACAAAAACTTTGATAAGTGAAATCTATTACAAAGTTTAAATAAAACCTTTCCGAGAAACTAGTCTAAATAGGTATAAGAGCTCTAAAGGAAAGATACAGAATACGAAAACAGACACAGTTTCCATCATAGAAACGAGGAGTAGAAGCTATTGGAGATTACCATCCTCATCACCTGAGTAACAACAACTGATCCTGCAACCAGACTATACCCAAAAAGTTATAGCAAGAGTAATATCAGTATAAACAATATGTATTAGTAGGAATCATCAGTTAACCCAAATCCACCATATAATATCATGTAAAAATCTGAGAATATGCAATATAAAGTTACAAATCCAGTCCCTTATCAACAACCTTTACTTCCATGGTATAACATCTATGAACCTATACTTTCTATCCCAAGCCTTCCTACAGTATTCTGCTGCCAACTCCACCAATAAGCAACCCCCACCATCCTATTTGGGTCATAGCCAACTGCCGCTAGTAAGACTAAGACTTCCTAAGCCTACCCCTCTATTTCCCCAGTTTACCCATCTTGCCATACACTACAAATACCTTACAGGTTCCAGTCTCAACAACTGAGTCTACTATCCACCCCTACTAGCCAAGTGGTAGACAACCTACAACACCTTGATTTATTATCCTGACTCAACAACCCCACCAACAAGCCCAAGCCTATTTGATAAAAATGCACCATCCCCATCAGTAAATATAACCAGACTTCCAATAATCACTTTGACAGACCAAGTCAAGACCCGTACTACCAACCCGCATTAACCAAGTCAACTACTATAACATTATAACAATAAGTTATACCCAAATGCACAGGTAGACAGACCATCTATGACTATGCCCTAACTTGCGAGTAACCCAGACCAACCAAAGATCCCTAAGACACCATCTATTGTACTTAACAATGTAACCCCGTTCTACACAAGATATATTCAAACCTTTAAACATGGCAACATGGCCACTCATGGACTAATAGGAAATAAAGCATCACAATAATTAACCCGGTTCACTCATTGAACCAACATAAGAAAGAATAAAAAAACATATACCAGGCGTGGTACCCGAGCCAACCGTTAGATATCCTGTAAAAGGCATGGTACCCAAGCCAACTGATAAATCTATACCAGGCATGGTACCCAAGCCAACCAAAGAATCACAAATATCATACAATCACAGACACAATGAATACAACCACACTTGTAACCCCAACAAGTATTAGACAAGTTCATTTCACGGGATTAACTACCAAATATCAGTTCATATACTCTTCCTTATTCCCTAAACATGCAATGTAAAAAAATACTATGTAATAGTTAAAATGCACATATAACGCATTTCATGAAAATAATCAGCCATCACCTATACTACAGACCTGATTCATCCTCCCAACCCTTGATAACCTATCCAAAGACCAACCCCCGGATTATTCAGTGGACCCTATGACTCATTTACCTCGAATCCTATGCCTCCTTAGAAGAGTAAGCACACTATAGGGATTTTATTCCCTGACATTAAGGACGCCGAACCATTCCTGTTCATCCCATTTCCCTTAATTTAAACATTCTTGGGAACCCGCTATAACGTAGCAATCCATTCACACGCACACATTACCTATTTCTTGATCCTACGTAACACTCTAGTTTCCATAGTATTTAAAATCAAGTAATAAAAATAATAACACATAAATCGGGTCATATTACCCACATGTAATGACCCTTCCGGTCATTTCCACGTATAAGTTTGAAGTCAAGCAAATCGACAAAAGTTATCGTAAGTTCTTTAACAAATTTCCTGAACTTTGGGTAAAATGTCTCTGGGCTTTTCTCCCAATATATAAAGAGTTAGAAGTCCCCCGAAATACCAAATCGAAGGTCTACGAGTCTAGTTTCCTACGCACAAAACCTCACATCCAACTGATCTCAGAGTAAAACGTTATGACTGTTTTACCGCGGACTGTCTGGCAGAAAACGGGTTGCGAACCGGGTCGCGAACCGGGTCGGGTTAAACTCGATTTAAGCCTCAACTTCACGATTTAAAATGCCATTTCAGTTCCGAAACAGTGATAAAACATAAGGGAGGATCCCGAGAGAGTTCTTGAGTATCAAAATCGTGCGTTGGTCAATTGCGAGTCTAGATTTAAGAATTTTTATTAACATCGCGTGTATTTGAAAAAATTTTATTTAAAAGTTAAATTTGGTAAAAATTATATTATTATCACCTTTTCAAAATATTTTAAAGGTTTATGAAAAATATTTTTGATACGATATAATTGTATATGTATTTATTTTATAAGGTTTTTATACACCGTAATATTTTAACGGAGATAATAAATTTAGTGATGTTAAAATTTATTATTATAATATAGTAGGTTTTATTCGAAATAATTTTCTATGAATTCTGGTATATTTTAAAAGCTATATTTATTTTACCACGAATTTACGCAATACCCGAGTATATACCTAACGGAGCGAATTGGTTGCCACCTCCACTTCCACGTGGAAGTGGAGGGCTAATACAACACATAGCAAGTTGAAAGGTGGCATCACATAATCATTTCATAGTGCTAATTTCTAAATAATGATATATTAGTTAATTTACTTACCTACTGCCTGTGATATATATATACCTATATGTAAAAGTATTTTATCTTCACTATGTTGGATATATATAGAACATTAGAGGGGTTTGGTAGAGAAATTATATTGTGATGTTATGTTTAATTTCGGAAAGAAAATTAATTATCGACGTCAAGTTATTCAAGCCCAAGTTCAAGTTTGATTTCGTTTCGGAGTTTCTTTTTGGAGAGGTTCAAGCTTGTCATCGGACGATAGGTAGGTTACAGTTTATTTTCCCTAGACTCCACATATATAGAATAAAATTGTATTAATGGGCATCCTTGGGTTGGTTTATTAGGTTGGTACCACAGACCTCGACCGCTTTATTCATTTCTGCCTACTTTTGTTCCTCCGTTGCTTGTAGTATTTGCCGATATATTTTATTTACCCTTGTGGTCCTGTGAGGCCTTGTGGACTCTGGAACATAGAAGGTGGGATTTTGAGAATGTCCGCGAGTCCCGGGCGTAGAATTATCCTTCTAGGCTGGTTATGCTTGCTGAGTAGCTGTGGGCCTGTGCAGGGTCGATAGGTTGATTCTGAGCTGCTGGGCAGCTATTGTGTGTGCTCATACCATTTCCTTGCATATAAAGAGGTTTTATCCATGTTTTACTATGGTTTTGGCTTCAGGCCTACTGGCACTATTTTCTAAACCTTGCATGGCCCCGGGGGGCCGTTTTGATGGAAATAATTTAGAAATGGTTTGATTTAAACTTGTGAATATTCTTGGGTAAAAGGAAGTAAAATTATGATTTAAATCACCAGTTTTACGATTAACGCTAGACTCGGCAGGGCCGGAGTGCTAGTTGAGTTTTTTTGCTACTTGAGATGATTTTTAGCCTCGGTCGGACCGAGCACCTGAGATGGCTTTTTACTCTTTAGACCCGGTTATCCCCGGGCACCCTGGGAGGGGCTTTTGAGATATTTTCCTACTACTTTAGTTCTGGACAGGGTCTGGGCATTGCATATTCGAGACTGGGTCTCCATCCTGATACCGGACTTGCTTCTGGACGACATGTTCTGATACTGAGTTTTAGTATGGGGTCTGGGACCTCCATAGACCTTGCCATCCGGGCCAAGGGCTACGGGCTGCGTGTGCTGGAGGAGGGGTATACGGTGGAGTAGAGGTATACGGGCAGTGTCCTTCCATGGAACCTACCTGCTGGGCCGGATCGGCGCCGGAGGAGGTACATACAGAGATACCATTTCACTTGAGATCTTCATGCATCATATCATTCATTGTTGAGGCTCCACCCTTGTTTGTTGTTTGCTGATTGTACGCTCCGGTAGTATGGGATGCCGGAGGGTTTGTTTTCACTTGTTTGTGTTCCTCGGTTGTATGGGCGGCCCGGGGACTGTAGGTAGACTTTTGCTATTTACTTACATAATTGTTCTCTATTATGGATAAGTATGAGATTGGTTACTGCTAGACTGTTAGTTTCTGGATTTGAGATTGATATGATTAGTTGAGTTTGATTCATGTCTCTGAGCATGTCTATCATTACTCTTTCTCTCTTCTTCTTACACTTGAGGTTACCGGTATACCGTCCATTTCGTAAACGTATTTTGTATACACTGTTATTGCAAGGACCCCAGGTGCGTTGTTTCTTACTTTCACTTGTGCCTATGGTGTGTATATTCTGCTTACTAGCCTCAAATGTGGTTATGTTGATTTCCCTCTGGGCTAGTTCCTGTGTACCTTTCGTTGATTTCTGTGACTGCTTGCTTCTATTCTATCTATTACTACACTTTTATCTTATATGTGCCCAGTCGGCCTATGATAACTACTGGGTACCTTATGCTTCGCATTTGGTGCTCACCCCTACCCCCTGCATCTTTGGGTGCAGATCCTAGCGTGGGCCATCGCCGTTAGATCACTGTGATTCGTGCTTGGAGATCTGTCGGGGACTACTTTAGACTGAGGGTGAGCTCTTGGCGATCGGAGCTTAGCTTTAGTTTATCTTTTGCTTCATGTACTCTATTACCATTCAGAGACATCTGTATATATAGTTTTGGTTTATTTGCACTCCATGTATGTAGTTTGGCTCTGTACTATAATACCAGGTCTTGGGGTTTAGTTTAGTTTCCGCATATGTATATATTTATATTCCTTTTATCTGTTCTCTTCGTCTTGTTCCCTTATTTGTTAGATAGTAGCCCATTGCTAACTGTTCTGGGCTACGGGGATTGGTTCACCTACCGGGGGTTGTAGGTGCCATCATGACCGAGAAACTGGGTCGTGACACCACAACACTACCATTTCCCTTCAGTCAACTAGTCAATCAAAACATTATTCCTCTAGACTCCATTCCCGAAGGCCTAAGCATGAATTCTCCCATCATACTACAATAATATAGTGCAATAGGATGCAGGTCTATAGTTACTCAGTTAATCCTAGCCTACCTGGATGCCAAGCAACTGCTGTAGAAGTCTGAACACGACCTTCTGACTTTGTGAAGGCAATTCCTGATGGATACTAGGTCTAGAATCCATAGTTTCACCTCTTTTAAGCAGAAATCTCCCCTCCTCATTGCTCTCAAGCTTTGGAGCAGCCTAGGATGGTTTTTAGAGTAACCCTCGTCTATTTTTCAACTGAAAAGGAGAAGTCTAAAGTAAAATATGTGTTTTCTAGCTACTGCCTCCATCAGTCCGCTATAGCAACCGACTGACCGCTATATCACCGGTGCTATAGCAGGAAAATTCTCGCTATAGCGAGATGACATCAGCCCAAATAAATTCGAAATTCTGAAATTTCTGTCTCATCATCCCAAATTAAATTGAAAATGTATTTTAGTTTTTCCCAAAACCCTTAACGAGGTGATTTTTAAATAATGAATGTACAGGTTGTTACAATCCCCAAAGCTAATATTTGAAGAGTAGATAATTGAATGCTCTTGTATTTTCTTGTTTTAGACTTCGAGTATTTTGAGGCATTGAGGAAAGGAAAGGCTCACACAAATCAATTTGTTGATCAAGTTCTTCGGTTGAGGTAGTTTATGGTTTATGTGGAGTTAGACTTTAATTAGTCATGTATATGTGTTATGAATTAATAAAGCATGTTGATTGGTCTTCGGACATAGTCTTTGAGTAGTATTATGGGCTTGACAATACTTGTATGAATAAGTTGTTTAATTTTTTAAGCATGTCTTTAAATGACTTAATTGTGATATGGACTTGTAATATTTATTGTGTACTTCTTATGATTATCTTGAGATATATCTGGAATGAGAACATACAGAGATATGCAATGAGAAAAGATAATATACATACAATTCTGATGATGAGAGGCTCGAGTCTGATGTGAGCTTATGGACGACAGGTTATGTTATGGATCAGATACCACACTAGTATGGTACATGGATCCTAAACCATCCCCTGAAGGTCATGACTAGTTGGGCAAGATTAAAGTTCCTTTAGTATGTGTGTACATATAAGTGATAGTTCTGAGTGTGGTTATGGTACAGAGTGATACTGATGAGATACAGAGTCTTTACAGTTGTAAATCAGTGAGGAGATAATTCCTGAGTTTGTAGGACTGCTTTATATTGCAATATTTTGTGATGAATAATATATCTATTTTGATGACTTATATGTCCAGTATTGTTTGGCATTGATATATCTAGATTTGGACCAATTACCTGACTGATGTGATTATCTGATTATCTAAGATTGATTATGTGTTGTTGTACTTGTCTACTTATTTTTATTGATTTATGTTATATACTTGTTACTAATTTGAATCAGCTTATGATACCTATCCATACATAGTATTTGTACTGATGCTACTCCTGTATTTTTTTTAGTATAGATTGTGTTCCAGAGACTTCATCGCACCCTCGTAATTAGCGCATTCTGCGAACGAATCTGAGGGTGAGCTACTCCTATCCAAACTGCCAGATTTTCTTAGTAATAGATATCTATCTTTTCAGATTTTATTTTATTTATTAGTTATTTTTGGCTACTCTTAGACATTGTTTAGTTAGAGTCCTTGTATGGTGACTTTCGGATCTTGGGGATGTAATAGTTAGTTTTTTACTTATTTATTTACTGATAGTTAAGACTTTCATTATTATATCTTGAATTGTGTTATTACTGTCAAATGAATTGGTAAGTGATTAGTTTAATTGGTAAGACATGGTTCGGCCCTGGAGGGTGGAAGGGTTAAGGTGGGTGTCACTCATGATCGTGTAGGTCATGACAATTGGTTTCAACTTATTTTTTTATTTTCAATATGTTTTACACATCTAATTATCTTATTATTGATCTTTTTGTCTCCAGAATAGAATTTATAGCAACTTTAACCTGATAAAATTGAGTTTGTAACTAGTTGACATTCACCATTATTTTCTAAATATCGTTGACTACCATATAATAGGATTTCAAGAGATTAGGATCAACTTCATTTAAATGTTACTTTTAGAGTTCTTGGATAACCTTACATATAACTTCTAGAATCGATGTAAGCTTGTCGCTCGTCTCTAGAGAACATTTCTTTTTAATGTCTCCATATTTGTTATAGATAGCCAGAAAGACATGCTTAAGGCTTGAATTCATGGTTTATTAATTCTTTCATTATTTTTGCGTTTTCTTCTTGGTTTGCTTTTACTTCTAATGGTTTGATATTTTATCTACATAGTTTTTTTTTCATCCTTATTTTCCTGGAAATTGTGAAAAGATGGACATTATTTCCAAGTTTATCTTTCATGTATAGACAATCAAAGATATTAGAAAAATTTCACAATTAGACTGTCTATGTGAGGTTATTTTTTAGAGAACATAAAATACTCAATTAAAATACTTAATGACCTTTAACATCAGTTATAAAGTATTTTTCATAAAAAGAGATGCAATAAATTAAATAATATGTAGAGTGTCTCATAATTTTATCATATATATATATATATATATATATATATATATTAAGTAACTCATTCAAGAGTGATCAATCTGTAAATCTAAGCACATCAATTTTTACAATTAAGGATAAGAAATAAAAGAACAAATGCATAGAGTATCATAAATTAAATAAGAGAAAAGGTAATAAAAAATATATATAATTTGATGACTCATTAAATCAATTTTGATGATTTTTTAAAAATGAATACCAATATATTCACTTTCACTTGAGTTGTGTTGAGGATGAAAAACTAGTAAAGAATTAGTAGCTTATATATAAGAGAGTGTTAAACCTGATCAACATTATATTGGTTCTCCCCTTCTTCTTTTTTCTCTATTTGACTTTCACCACTATCACCCTTCACATCCTCAATATAATATTCCTAAATCTTGTGAGAGACCAAGTCATGAAGCAACTTATTGGTGGAATTCTTTCTGTAAATGACAATAGGTTGGTAATCCACATCTTCCATAATAGCCAAGCTCAGAATTTGATCATATTATTGTAGTTCACTATAAGCAAGAGGATAACTTCTTACCGCTTATTTGGACCCTTCCATAACTGACTTCTTGCCTCCTATAACCTTATCTTCAATATTCAAGGCTACTTCCACTGCCACTAATTTTGCACTATCAGCTTGAGGTTCCACTGCAACATTATCTCCATATTTATGGTCATTAATACATTGGTTGTCAATCTTTATATTATCATAATAACTTTATTTCACCTTATCTATTTCCTCCAATTCATCCTCTGCAGTAGACTTTTCCTCAAATTGATCCTCATTTGTTCCTTCTGGCTCATCTACCTTGTCTGGCCATTCCTGATCCACCAGCTTTCTTAATATATGCTCTCCTTACAGTTGTTCCTCTACTATACTTGGATCGCTAGGTTAAATAACCTTATTAATCTAATTGCTAGTGTTAGATGCATTAGAAACCTTAACTATTGCACTAGTTGTATCCCTCTGATCTGTTGAATTTATTATAACTCAGATATTTTCAGAGTGGAAAATTGTGGATTTATTGACATCTTTCTTCTCCTTGTCAATCTTATTAGAAACAATCTCACCATCTTCTCTTTCTTTGTTTCTTTTCTCCACCATTTCTTTGGGCTTTATTTCTTTTGTAATTCATTTTGTACATCACTGGTTTTCTCCTGAGACTGCCCTTCCTGTTTATTGTCTTTTATATTTCCCTTATCAAAATCTTGAGTATCAATATCCTTCAAAGCAGCATGTTGATTTTGTGAGAAAGTTACTACTCATGTCCCATGATTCGTCAACTATTTATTCATTATGGTAATTTTACCCTTATCTTTCATATTTGTAACTTTGTTTGAATCTCCAGGATTTTCAATGGTCTTTTCACCTATGAGCCTCCTTGGGAAGGATCCAGTAGGCTGACTACCTTTTATTATTTCTATTCCTGACTTCTTGTTGTTGTTCTTCTCCTTATTGTTACCCTTCTAATGTTTGTCACTATCTTCTGCACCTTTGAGAATATTAATTTCTATTTTTTTCTCATCCTTCTTCTTTGTCGGTTCTGGATGCGCTACTCGACATTCATATATATTGTTCCCTTGCAACTTACATTCCCTATAATACTTTGGCAAGTAATCGTATTGTATATTAACTTTGATAGTTCTTATAGTCCATATTTTTTCATCCTCAATGTTCATCCTTACAGGGTCAAGAAGGTTGGCCATTAGATCAATCAGAACCTTTACTTTTGCACAACTAGGTCTAGTCTTGTTGATAGTAGTCATGTCTAGATTAATTGGTGCACCAACTGAGATGCTAAGAAAAACAAAAACTCTCTTACAAAGTATATGGGTAGTAGATTGGGAAATAAAATCCATGTCATAGCCATCGTTATTTCCTCCTCCAATGTTAATTTAACATCATATATTAATGGTCTCATCTGGAATGAGGCACTATCTTTAGATTTAATGTAGAAAGAAAACCTTCCATGTTAGATTAATAAAATCTTCCTTCAGAGATAATCTTATGAGGACATGCCAATTTATGAAATAACCTATTTGGGAGTCACCTTTGATGTTGCACTGCGTAGGAATTGTCGAACATCATTCATCCAAATATGGCCAGCCATATGAGAATTTCTCCATTATTTCATGTTGAATATTTTTATACTAATGTTCATGGTAGCAACTTTCGACTCTAATAACATTATATAAGGTTTCCCATATAACATAGTGATAGGTTTGACAGAGATCGAAGTTAAGTGTATTAGGATTTAATAACGTGGAGTAATCTAACACAGAAGTCTATGAAAATTTTGTAAGGTTGGGTGTTTTGGGTGGTGCGGCTAGTGGGAATTGGTCAACCATTGTCATTGATGGTTGACCAGTGGCCAGAGTGGCCATTATAAGAGGTTTCCGATGAGATATCTCTAGGGTTGTAGATGGGCATGAAGAGAGCATTTTTCACTTAATTACACTTTAGTATATTTTACAATGTATAAGTTTTTAAATAGATAAACACCTTATATCATATTTGCTTTAATTAATCAAATATGTCACAACCAATGCATTGATTAAAAGGTATAGCAAAACCCTTTCTAGACCCTAACCCTCTTGTCACCCAAACCCGTAAGAAAAAGAGCTAAAGAAATTATTTTTAAGAAAAACAATATTTAAAATAAACATTATCAATTGAAAACATAAACTCATCTTTATTTCTTTCAATACAACACAATATTTCCCAAGGACCTAGTCTGTTCATATACAAGAGCTTCTAATACAGAGTATTAACAAAGTAAAATACATAGTTTCTGCCTGCAGAGAGAGATATGCAGAAGTTGATGATGAATATTCGACACTTCAACTAAAACTCCAAACAATTTGAAACACACCTACATCTCAGAAAGGATGTAGCAAGAGTAGTTTAAATACACCACACGTACTGGTGGGCATCATTGATCGACTAAGATTAGTTCATGTAACATAATATAAAATCAACAAAATCAACAGAGTTGACTTCGTGTGATAACTTCATGCAACTTATTCAAATCTCACCATATTACCTTCACAAGTCTATAAAAGATTAGAATTATCTTTCTTATTTTAATCGATCTCTAGCAATGGTCCATAGACATTTCTTTTAAACTTGTGATAATTACCAGGATCACCAACACAATTACTAATACTTAGCACCATCATGATTACACACGTCCATTATCATTTAACCAATAGTTCAGCTATCATAGAATATTAAGTTCATGGCACTTATCATTTTCGCAGAGATATCACACACTATCATAGTCAATCCAGCAACAATAGATACAACAACACATAGACGCTTAACCTCATAAATCAAGTAGTCAACAATAAACAGGTAAATAAATCAAATTCAGGCATATCAATGTCAATCAATACTAGGCATATAAGTCACCAAATGGATATAGAAGTCATCACCAAATGCTCCAAATATAATGCAATCGCACCACCATTATGGAATATTATCCTTACTGATTCACAGTTGTCTTACTGAATCACAGTTGTATAGCTTTGTATATCATCAGTCTTACTCTGTTCCATATTCAAACACATATCTATCATTTATCTTATAACACCCCAGAATCTGAACCAGCTTCTATAAAGGGCTTCATGGGATAAATGCAAAAAAAACTAAGTTCCCAGAAACTATAGTCAGGATCACGGACATTCATTTTGAATCATAACCCATGGTCTAGTCTCCAAGTTTGTTCTCCTAAAAATCCATGGGTGACTCTATGAACGGTGTTTCTGAACTACAGTTCATCCTGTCACCCACTATTTTGATCATATGAGGACCCCCATTTAGAGTCCACAAAGCACGACTCAATTAATGGTCCGTCATTCAGTTCCACATACCATCTTGTCGATCGTGATTCTGGAGGATCAGATGACCCTTATTCTCCAAAGATCAATCCACGAGTCACAGGACCGTCCCTCATTCAGTTCCATGAACCATCAATTGACTCGTGGATTGAGGTTTCAACTGTCACACCCTGAGGCTAGCCCCTATATGTAACACGGGATCTAGGATCACAAGTGACCCCAAACTAAACCTAAATCTGGCATATCACAAGCATACTAAAATAATTCTAAACAACGGAAGTATAACTGAATAAAAGATATAATCTAAAGGAGTTCAATTAAGAATATATGAGCAAATAACCGTCTAAAGAGTAAAACAATCCAAATCAACTGAGTACTAACTCTATGTTTGAAAGCCTCTAATATTGATGAGCTGCTGGGACAAGCCCCCAGCTAACTCCAAATACTGAAAATAAGGATAAGCTTTCTAACTCAAAAAAGCATGTAAAAAATATGTCCTTGGATTATGAGGACTCACCACTGACTGTTGTTGAGGTGGCACCGATAGGCACTAATCACGCGGCTGAAACTGAGAACCTAAACTTGCATCATGATAGGATGAAGCACATAGAATAGCATCAATACTTTGAATGTACTGAGCATGAGGGATATGCAAGGATGACCAAAATGTAAATATGCTAAAATACTGAAAAACTGTAAACTGAACTAAATTGTAGTACATAGGCCCAAAATATAATCATGCATAAACAACTGAACTGCAAGAGTAATCTGAAAACATGATAAAAGATGAAAGTAAGCATAACTGAGGGCCTAATGCACTTTACTGAAACTAACACTGTGGGAGAGTCTATTAACTGACATAAATCATGAGAGCTAAACGTGGAGTCCGATGTATATGCTCTATTGAGAGAACCCAATATACCTTGCCAGGGTACAAAGGCATGGTTGATGTGATCATTATTTCTGAGGCCCAACTGAGGGTCTAAATAACCTATGGTGGCACGTAGTTCTGGGACTTTAAGGGTACACTGAACCCTAGTCCAACTCGGTGCTAAACACTACTCCCAAACTGAAGACTAATAGCTCATCAAAACTGAAGTCCTGAATTTTCTGAGACAGAACTAAAATGGTCTGAAATCACTAATTTCTGAAATAATGTAGTAGACTGAAATATAGCTAAATTTTGATTTCTTTTAAAGCTCATACTGATAATCTAAGTTGAATTTTGAAAAAAACTAACACTTTAGAAATCCTACAATTTAGGGCAAATTTCATGATTCCTCAAAACCTTGTAAAAATCCATGCAGTTTAATATAAGCAATATATATCATTAAAACAGGATGAAAATCATGTATAAATCAAGAAGATGGATTTCTTTAGCAATCCACTAAAATGGGTAAGAACCCTAGTTTCAAAATTATAAAAACTACTGTAAAAGCCTTAGATTTTTGGGTATAAGGGTGGACTAAACCCTTACTAAATACACACATACCTGGTGGAGAAGATTCTTTAACAAAATTTGAAGTTGATGCTTGGAGGAGAAAGCCCTAGGTTTGGATGAGAGAAGAATCGCTTTTGTTCTTCTTGAAACTGACTTGGGAGAAAATTTGACTTTGTTTGGGGTTTTAGACTTAATAAAATAAGCCTAAGACTATTTATAGTCGGATCTAATTTAAGAAGAAAGGGTCTAAAATACCCCTAAGAAACTAAATTAAAAACTACTGGAAAATTTGTGACTAGGTTCCACGGACAAGTTTCCACAGTTCATGAACGCTTCCATGACTCGTGGAAACCCTATCGTGGTTCCTAGGCTTTTATTCCTAACTGCCAGTCTGATAACAACGAGCCAGGTTCACGGCTCGTGAAACCATCCACAGATTGTGTAACCTACTCGTGGTTCCTTAGGGATTTGATGACCCTCAGGTTTGAGTTCCACGGGTGGAATCCATGACTCGTGAATTGTTCCACGGTCCATGACTCCAACTTGTGAAACTAACCCCAACTTGCTGGCCTCTGACTGAGTTTCACGAGGCCATTCCTTGACATGTGGTCCTGTTCACGGTCCGTGGACTTAGTCCGTGGTTTGGGTTCTGAGGGACTGGTCTGAAAGACTAATTCCATGGTACGTGGACTTTTCCACGACCCGTGGAACTGGTCTGTCGTTCCTGATCTGGCTTGGACAGTTCAAAATTTTAAGTTTTTTGGGCTAGTTCTAGGCTAAGGATTTCTAGAGTGTTACAATATCTCCCCCTTGGGATCATTCATCCTCGAATGAAGACTACAACAAGCTGAGTTTGGAGGGAAGGAGCTGTAACCCCTACCACTGAGTATTAAAAGTTGATTTCTAGCTAAAATAGGTTCTAGGTACATGAAAGAGTGTTGAAATCCATGAATAGCTAATGGAACATGATACTGAGACTGAAAAATGCATGAGAATAAGCTGAGAAACTGGAGAGGGACTATTACCTCAAGCTGAAGCTGGATCAGAAGGGAAGAGGTGTGGGTACTTAATCATCACGGTTGCTTCTGCTTCCCAAGTAGCTCTCTCAACTGACTAGTTCCTCTAAAGAACTTTTACTGAGGCAACTTCCTTATTTCTCATCCTCTGAATCTAATGATCAAGGATCTGAACTGGGACCTCTTTGTAAGAGAGACTATCCTTTACAACCACGCTCTCTAAGGGCACAACTAAAGTTGGATCACCAATGCATTTCTTCAACAAGGATACATGGAAGACTGGGTGCACTGATGCTAAATATGCGGGCAACTCTAACTCAAAGGCCACCTTGCCAACTCTACTCACAATCCTGTAAGGGCCTACATATCAAGGACTAAGCTTCCCCTTCTTACCAAATCTCATCACACATTTCATGGGTGACACTTTCATAAAAACCCAATCATCAACCTCAAGCTCTAGCTCCCTCCTTCTCACATCTGCATAAGATTTCTAACGACTTTGAGCCGCTTTCAACCTTTATCTAATAAGATGAACCTTCTCCATAGTCTCATGGACTGAATCTGGCCCTATCAAAGCTACTTCACCTACCTCAAACCAGCATGTATATGATCTACACTTCCTCCCGTAAAGTGCCTTACACGGGGCCATATGAATGCTAGAGTAAAAACTGTTATTATAGGCAAACTCTATAAGAGGTAAGTGATCATCCCAATTACCTTTGAAGTCGATTACGCAAGATCTTAACATGTCCTCTAAGGTCTGAATAGTACGCTCTGCCTGACCATCTATCTGCGGGTGAAAAGTTGTACTAAGAGTAACCTGAGTACCAAAACCCTTCTGAAATTATCTCCAAAACTGAGATGTGAAATGAGTACCCCTATCTAAGATGATGGATAAGGGAACTCCATGCAACCTGACTATCTCATGGATGTAGAGTCTGGCATAGTCCTCTGTTGATCGGTAGTCTTAACAGCTAAGAAGTGGGCTGACTTAGTCACCCTGTCTACAATCACCCAAATAGAATCATATTGTCTGCGAGTATGAGGTAAGCTTGTAATAAAGTCCATATTGATCACCTCCTACTTCCAAGTGGGAATTTCTATCTCCTGAGTCATACCACCTTGTTGTTGATGTTCTACCTTCACTTGCTGACAGTTGGGAAACTTAGCCATAAAATCAGTAATGTTCGTCTTCATACCATTCCACCAATAGAATTCCTATAGGTCACGATACATCTTGGTGGCACCAGGATAGATGGAATACCTGGAGCTATGAGCCTCTGTCAAAATCTGCTGCCTCAAGTCACCTACATTAGGAACACATATCCGACCCTGATTATGAAGTACACCATCTCCCCCTTGGGAGAAAACCTCTACTCTATGCTACTAGACAGCACCTTTTAGCTGAAGTAAGATTCTATCATTTTCTTGATTTTCCTTCACATCGGCTACCAATGAAAAATCTGACCCATTCTAAACAATGACACCACCTTCTAATGAATCTGTGAGACAAAACCCTAATCGATCAAGCTTGTGAAAATCCTTGGCTAATTCCTTCTTTCCTTCCTCAACCTGTGACATACTCCCCATGGACAACCTGCTAAGTGCATCCGCTACTATGTTGGCCTTACTTGGATGGTAAAGCACGCTCATGTCATAGTCCTTGAGAAGGTGTAGCCACCTTCTCTGACAAAGATTCAATTCTTTCTGGGTGAATACATACTGAAAGCTCTTGTGGTCAGTACACACATCTACATGGACACCATACAAGTAGTGTCTCCAAATCTTCAAGGCAAAGACCACTGCTGCTAACTAAAGATCATGAGTCGGGTAGTTCTTCTCATGAGTATTAAGCTGTCTGGAGGAATATGCAATGACTTTACCATGTTGTATCAGAACACAACCGAGGCCGACTCTGGACGCATCACAGTATACTATAAAACCATCTGAACCCTCTGGCAGAGTCAAATTTGGGGCTGTGGTCAACCTAGTTTTCAACTCTTCAAAGTTTTTCTCATACTCATATGACCATTGGAACTTGACCTTGTTCTGAGTCATCCTAGTTAATGACAAGCTATGAACGAAAACCCCTTAACAAATCTCCTGTAGTAACCATCCAAACCCAAAAAGCTCTTAATGTCTATTGGAGAGGTGGGTCTAGGCTAATTCTTTACTACCTTTATCTTTTGAGAATCCACTCGAACACCCTCTTTAGACACTACATGAACTAAAAAGGTGACTGACTATAACCAAAACTCACACTTACTGAATTTGGCGAATAGCTGACGATCCTTGAGAGTTTGCAGCACTACTCTCAAATGATTAGCATGCTTCTTCTCACTCCACGAGTAGACTAGAATATCATCTATGAATACAATAACGAACATGTCCAAATACTTCTTGAACACCCTGTTCATTAAGTCCATAAAAGTTGTAGGAGCATTCGTTAGTCCAAAAGACATAACCACAAATTTATAGTGACCATACCGAGTTCTGAAGGCTATCTTCGGAATGTCACAGCCTCTAACTCTGAGCTTATGATAACCTGATCTGAGGTCAATCTTGGAGAAGTATCTAGCACCCTGAAGTTGGTCAAACAAGTCATCAATCTTGGGGATGGGATACTTATTCTTGATTATGACCTTGTTCAACTGATGGTAGTCTATACACATCCTGAGAGAACTGTCTTTCTTACGCACAAAGAGAACTGGAGCACCCCATGGAGAGATACTGGGTCTGATGAAGCCCTTATCTAAGAGGTCTTTGAGATGTTCTTTAAACTCTTTAAGCTCAGCTGGAGCCATTTTGTAAGAGGAATATATATGGGGTACGTATCTGGAAGAAGGTCTATCCCAAAGTCGATCTCCCATTCAGGAGGGACTGCAGGTAGATCTTCAGGAAACACCTCTAGAAACTCATTAACTACTGTAACTGACTGGAAAGGTGGAGTTTTGGACTCAGAATTTTTAACCCGGACTATATGGTAGATGTAACCCTTTGAGATCATCTTTCTAGCTTTGAGGTAGGATATGAAGCGACCTTTTGATGAAGGAGGACTACCCTGCCACTCTAAGATGGGCTCATTTAGAAACTGGAATTTCATAATTCTGTTTCGGCAGTTGATAGCGGCATAATACGCATATAGCCAATCCATGCAAAGAATGACATCAAATTCGGTCATATCTAACTCTACTAAATCTGCTGAGGTGGTTCTACGAAGGATCGAGACTAGGCAATTTCTATACACCCTATTAGCTAGGACTGATTCACCAACTGGAGTCGAGACTGGGATGGATTCTGGGAGGATTTTTGGATTGACTTTGAATTTACACGCAACATACGAGGTCACAAAATATAGGGAAGCCTCTGGATCTAACAAGGTATAAACATCACGAGAGAAGATTGATAACATACCAGTGACTATATCTGGTGAACTCTCTCGATCCTGGTGTGAAAACATAGCATATAGACGGTTTTGACGCTGACCACCACCTATGCCAGAAGTAGTACTCTGCTCAGCTATGCGACTTGTTGGAGCTGCTGAAGTGGTAGACTGAGCTATGTTACCTCCCTATCCTTTCCTTGCGAAAGGGCACTCCTTCAACCGATATCCGAGTTGACCACACCCAAAACACCCATCTCTGCTAGCAAGACACTCACCTGAATGATTTTTACCACACTTGGGGCAGGCTAGAAATGTTCAGTTACCTGAAACACTGCCCTAAGACTTAGAGCATGGTGCTAGTTTTTTATGATCCTGTTGAGGCCTAGGAGATGGAGCACTAGCTGATAAAGGCACTGGGGCTGAAGACCTCTGCTGAAACTGTGAGCGATTTCCACTGCCCGACCTCTGCTGAGAAATTCATAGTTTCCTGTCCTAGCCTTCTTACTATCCTTTGCCATCTCCTTAAGCTTATCTTTCTCAACCTGCTGAGTATGGGTCATCAGTCTAGAAATATCCATATCCCTTAATAACATAGCATTCCTGCACTCCATTTTGACTAAGTCGGATACCCCATACAAGAACTTGCCCATTTGTGCCCTCAGATCAGCCACCATAGATGGGGCATACCTAGAAAGCTGAGTGAACTTTAACCCATATTGCTGGACCGACATTGATCCCTATCACAGATTCTTAAACTCTTGGGCCTTAGCGTCTCTCAACTCTCTCTGGAAGAACCTGTCCAGAAAAGCTCCAGTAAAATAATTCCATATCGCAGGAGCTACATTTACACCCCTGTTGTCTTTTCACTGAGTGAACCAAATGTGAGCCACATCCTTGAGTTGATAGGATGCTAACTCAATGCTATCAGTACCAGTCACTTGCATTACCTCAAGAATATTCTTGATCTCGTCAATGAAATTATATGGGTATTTACCAACCTTTGACCTTAGAAACTCTAACGGATTCATGCAAACAAAATCTAAGTCCCGGGCTGCAGCTGATCCACCATTTTAGTTTTCAAGAACTGGGGCCTGCTGATTAGCCTGATTGGCTACAGTCTGAGCCAACAACTGGATCGCATTATAGAATTCCACATTCGTAACATCATGGTTTGGGGCAGAAGGATTAGCGTTAACATTATGGGCATTATCTCTGCGAGGAGGCACAATCTGAAACGCATAATGAATAGATTAGAGAGGAGAAACTTAACTAAACTTTATCGCATGATAAAGATAATGAAAGAAGTGAAGTTTTTTCTTAAAACACCTCGTAGCCTTTCCCTCATAAGTGTGGCGTGCTTCATACCCATGAAAGGGATTCTACTTAGTGTGGCTTTCACACACCCTAGGACTCTTGAACCAGATGCTCTGATACCAAGTTTGTCATACCCCGAGGCTAGCCCCTAGACGTAACATGGGACCTAGGATCACAAGTGACCCCAAAGCTAACCCTGAATCTAGCATATCACATGCATACTGAAATAATTCTAAGCAACGGAAGCATAACTGAATAAAACATATAATCTAAAGGAGTTCAATTAAGAATATATGAGCAAATAATTGTATGAAGAGTATAATAATCCAAATCAACTGAGTACTAACTCTATGTCTGAAAGCCTTTAATACTGATGAGCTGCTGGAACAAGCCCCAGCTAACTCCAAATACTAAAAATAAGGACAAACTGTCTAACTCAAAAGTACTGTAAAAGATATATTCTCAGATGATGAGGACTCACCACTGACTGTTGCTGAGGTGGCATCGGTAGGCACTAATCACGTGGTTGAAACTGAGAAATTGAACCTGCATCATGATACGATGCAGCACATAGAGTATGCGTCAGTACTTTGAATGTACTGAGCATGAGGGATATGCAAGGCTGACCAAAATGTAAATATGCTAAAATACTAAAAAGCTATAAACTGAACTAAACTGTAGTACATAGGCCCAAAATATAATCATGCATAAACAACTGAAATGCAAGAGTAATATGAAAATATGCTGAAAGCTAAAAGTAAACATAATTGAGGGCCTAATGCACTTTACTGAAACTAACACTATGGGAGAGTCTATTAACCGACATAAACCACGTGAGCAAAATGTGGAGTCTGATGTATATGCCCCATCGAGAGAACCCAATATACCTTGCTAGGGTACAAAGGCATGGCTAATGTGATCAATATTTATAAGGCCTAACTAAGGGGCTAAATAACCTACAGTGGCACATAGTTCTGGGACTTTAAGGGTATGCTAAACCCTAGTCCAACTCGGTGCTAAACACTACTCCCAAACTGAAGACTAATAGCTCATCAAAACTAAAGTCCTGAATTTTCTGAGACAGAACTAAAATGGTCTGAAATCACTAATTTCTGAAATACTTTAGTAGACTAAAATCTAGCTAAATTTTGATTTCTTGTAAAGCTCATACTGATAATCTAAGTTGAATTTTGAAGAAAACTAACACTTTAGAAATCCTACAATTTAAGGCAAATTTCGTGATTCCTCAAAACCTTGTAAAAATCCATGCAGTGTAATATAAGCAATATATATTACTAAAACAGGATGAAAATTACGTATAAATCAAGAAGATGGATTTTTGTAGCAATCTACTAAAATGGGTAAGAACCCTAGTTTCAAAACCATGAAAACTACTGTAAAAGCTTGAGATTTTTGGGCATAAGGGCAGACTAAGCCCTTAATGAATACTCACATATCTGGTGGAGAAGATTCTTCAAGAAAATCTAAAGTTTAACTTTAGAGGAGAAATCCCTAGGTTTAGATGGAGAGAAGAATCGCTTCTGTTCTTCTTAAAACTGACTTGGGAGAAAATCTAACTTTGTTTGGGGGATTTAGACTTAATAAAATAAGCCTAAGACTATTTATAGTCAGAGATAATTTAAGAAGGAAAGGTCTAAAATACCCTTGAGAAACTGAATTAAAAACTACTGGAAAATTTGCGACTAGGTTCCACAGACTGGTTTCCACGGTTCGTGGAAGCTTCCATGACTCGTGGAACCCTGTGATCATTGCTGGGCTTTTATTCCTGACTGTGGATCTGATAACCACGAGCCAGGTTCATGGCTCATGAAACCATACACAGATCATGGAACCTGCTCGTGGTTCATGAGGGATTTGATGACCCTTAGGTCTGAGTTTCACGGGTGAAATCCACAACTTATGGATTGTTTTATGGTCTGTGGTTCCAACTCATGAAACTGACCCTAACTTGTTGGCCTCTGATTGAGTTCCACGAGGCCATTCCATGACCTGTGGTCCTGTTCATGCTCCATGGACTTGGTCCGTGGTTTGGGTTCTGAGGGACTGGTCTGCAGGACTTATTCCATGGATGGGAACCACGGTCCGTGAACTGTTCCATGACCCGAGGAACTAGTTCTTGCTTCCTGATCTGGCTTAGACAGTTCAAAATTTTAAGTTCTCTGGGCTAGTTCTAGGCTTAGTATTTCTAAGGTGTTACATCAGTAGACCTCAAAAAGAGATCCCAGTTCCACGAGTCATTCCACTAGTCGTGGACCCACCCGTGAAACTCTTTGGCTTCAAGTTTTAAGAACCCATTCAGTAAGGGTAAATTAGCCTTTTCCCCACTTTCTAAATCTAAATCTATGTAATTTTAACTAGCCTAAGACTAATTATTAAGACTAAACCTAACCAAATCCCTCATTCCCTCAGTAATCATTTGACACTTAGTCAAGAACAGTGAAAAAGAAGCAATTTTTCTCTTCAAGGCTTAAAGTAGGGTTCTTCAACTTCAGGATCCAAACCCAAAGAATTCACCAAGGGTTTTGCTCTCAGGTATGTGTAATTTCATCAATGGGTTTCCTTTCACCCATTGAGTCCCTAAATTAACTCAGTTCTTCATTTTCATTTTAGTCTTCAGAGCCTAGGGTTCTTGAATTTTAGGAATTCCTTGTATTTCAGTTTCCTTGTTATGTTTAAATCTTTAGTGCATTTTTCTTCGAAGTCTAGCATTATTGTATATTCAGAATTCTCAAACCCTCAGCATGTTATTTGATTCATTACTTTGAACTATGATTATGAATTGCATATTTTCTTCAGATTCTATAATTATTAAGAGTAGTTCAATTCCTCAGGATGGTGGGTTATGAACACCCGATCAGTTTAGGGTTTTATGCATTTTTAGTTAGATTCTCAGTTCTTTAGAATTATATGATTAGAATACTTTCAATTTTAAAATTATTTATCATTCTCAGAAAGTCAGTATTTGAGCTATCCAGTATTTTAGTTATTTACATGTTCAGTTGGGAGTAGTACTTAGCACCGAGTGGACATAGGAATGAAGGCTCACCCATCAGTTAGGCTGAGACCTTTTGCAGAAATCCCTAAGTCCTAGAACTACGATGCCACTGTAGGTTCTAAAAGGCTCACCCGTCAGATCAGGCTTGATACCTTAGTCCTTTTTGGACATTAGATTAGTGGATCCACGCCAGTCAATATTCATACCCTTGGCAAGGTATGAACACCATTCAGCCAGGGTTGTAGGTTGGCCCCAAAGTTAGCTCATCTTGGGGTATGTCAGTTAATAGTAGCTCCCGCAGTTTGGATTCAATTAATATATGACCTTGTATTCAGTTATTCAGTTAGTATTGTACAGTTGCATGTTTATCTACTTGGTCATTGCATCAGCTTATATCTTTCAATTTTATATTCAGTTTATCCTTTATATTTAGTTTATCTCATCATATCCATTATGTATAGATTAGTGGATATACTGCATGCTTAATACATTCAAAGTACTGACCGTATATTCTTTATGCTATTTGTTGGATAATATAGGTTCAGGCGCTCAGCATCTAGATCGCGGTTAGGACCATTTCCAGTCTTCTCAACTGCTGAGTTGGTGAGTCCTTATATTTTGAGGGTAGGATTTATATTCATGTTATTCAGTCTCTTGTTTAGTTTTCAGACTATTAGAGTTAGTTGGGGGCTTATCCCAGCAACTCATCTCAGTAGAGGCTTTCAGACATAGAGTCAATTTTCAGCTTATACAGTCAATTTAGATTTCAAACTTATTATACTTATTTCATTCAGAAATATTTGTTTTATATTCTCAGACTTATACTTTTACATTAGTTCAGCTTCCGCTCATATATTATTTTAATCAGATTGTTTAGTATATGCCAGACCATGGGTTAGCTTAGGGTCACTTGTGGCTTTAAGCACAGTATTACGCCTAAGGGGTAGCCTCAGGGCATGACAAATTTGGTATTAGAGCATCAGGTTCAAGAGTCTTAAGGTGTCTAAAAGTCTTATCAAGTAGATTATTTTCATCGGGAAGCGCGCCATACTTATGAGAGAGAGGCTACGAGATGTCTTTAGGAAAACTTCCCTTTTTTCTTTTCCATGTCATGCTATAGAGTGTGAACTCTATTTAATATCATTCTAACTCGTGCTCTGCACATTTTAGAAAATGCCTCCTAGAAGAGCAAACGGAAGGAGGAATCGCAACGAAAATGGAAACCAGCAAGCACTACCAGTCCCAGTAGACCCTTTGAATGAATAGGTCACTCACACAGAGTTCATGGATTCTTTTCAGGTGTTAGCTTAGGCCATGACTACTCAGGTGAACCAACAAGATGTTGCACCAGTTAACCCACAGAATAATACAGCAGCAGCTAGAGTCTGTGACTTCACTCAAATAAATCCTCCTGAGTTCCATAGTTCTAAGGTTGAGGAGGATCTGCATGAATTCCTTGATGACATCTAGAAAGTTACCGAGATCATGGGTGTCACTCCAGTTGAAAGTGAAGACTTGGCCACTTACTAGTAAAAGAGAGTGGCTCACACTTGGTATATGCAATGGAAGGAAACTGGGGGTACAGATGCAGTCCCAATAGATTGGGATCAGTTTATGACTACATTCTTTGATAGGTTCTTCCCACTTGAATTAAGGAAAGCCAAGGTTTAGGAGTTCATCTACTTAAAGCGGGTGGCATGAGTGTGAAAGAGTATTCACTTAAGCTTACTCAACTTTTGAAATATGCTCTGGCAATGGTAGCGGATTCCAGAGCTCGTATGAGTAAGTTTAGATGTTTTCGAAAATGTGGTTAAGGAATATAGGACTGCTATGCTAGTTAAGGAGATGGATATCTCTAGATTGATTTGCAATGGTCAAGGAGAGGGAAAGAGATAATAAGAAGGCCAGAACAGGTAGCTTCAGTTATTATCAGCAGAGGTCAAATAGTGGTAATCGCTCTCAGTTCCACCAAAAATATTCAGCTCCAGCCTCATCCTCTGCTAGTGCCCCAGTGCCCACATTGAGACAGGATCAGCGAGATAGGGCACTAGACTCTAAGTCCCAGGGTAGTATCACTAGCAGACATACTCATCTGGTTTACAAGAAATATGGTACGAACCACCAAGGTGAGTGCATAACAAAGGGTGCCTATAAGGCCATAAGGCCAGAAAAACGATTTCGAAAGGGTGTATTTATCATCTTGTTCAACTTAAGGATTCAGATTCTGAGACCCCCACTCTTCAGTCAGTCTCTGTGGTTAATAAATTTCCAAAAGTGTTTCTAGAAAATCTGCCCGGAGTTCCTCTCGAATGGGAAATTAACTTCGAAATAGATCTCCTTCCAGATACCTAGCCTATCCAAATTCCACCTTACCGAATGGCTCCAGTTGACCTTAAAAAGTTAAAGGAACATCTGAAAGACCTTCTAGATAAGGGTTTTATCAGGCCCAGCATCTCTTCATGGGGTGCTCCAATTCTCTTCATGCATAAGAAAGATGGTTCTCTCAGGATATCCATCGACTACCGTCAGTTGAACAAAGTCATAATATAGAATAAATATTCCATTACCAGGTTTGATGACTTGTTCGACAATCTTCTGGGTGCTTGTTGTATATCTCAGATTGACCTCAGGTTCGGCTATCATCAGGTCAGAGTTAGAGAGTGTGACATTTCAAAGATAGCCTTCAAAACTTGGTATGGTCACTATGAATTTGTAGTTATTTCTTTTGGACTGACAAATGTGTCACTCCCTGAGGCTAGCCCCTAGACATAACATGTGACCTAGTGATCCTAGCTAACCCTGAATCTGGCATACAGTACGCATTCTAAAATAATACTAACTAAGTGGAAGAATAACTGAATGAATCACATAAACTAAAGAAATTTCAACTGAAAATATCTGATATAAGAAAATTATCTGGGAAATAAAGCAAACTAAATCCACTGAGTCTGACTTTATTTATGAAAGCCTGTAACACTAATGAGATGTTGGGATAAGCCCCCAGCTAACTCTAAAAAACAAAAACTAGAAGTAACTGACTAACTCAAAAAACATAGAAATATGTCCCCAGATGATGAGGACACACCACTGACTGATGTTGAGGTGGCACTAATACGAACTAATCATGCGGCTGAAGCTAAAAACTTGAACCTAAATCATGATAGGATGCAGCACATAGAGTATGCGTCAGTACTTCGAATGTACTGAGCATGAGGGATATGCAAAGCTGACTGAATATGTAAACATAATAAAATATTGATACCTATTTAAACTGGATTGAACTATAGTACATATACCCAAATTATAGTCATGCATAGAAGAACTGAAATGCAAGAATAATTTAAAAACATACTAAAAACTGAGAATAGCATAAACTGAGTGCCTGAGGTACTATACTGAAACTGATACTATGGGAGAGTCTATTAACCGACATAAACCACGTGAGCTAAATGTGGAGCCCGATGTATACCCCCCATCGAGAGGACCTAATATACCTTGTCAGGGTATAAAGGCATAGCTGATGTGATCACTAGTTTTGAGGCCCAACTGAGGGGCTAAATAACCTATGGTGGCACATAGTTCTAGGACTTGAGGGTAAGCTAAAAACTCTAGTCTATTTTGGTGCTAAATACTATTCCCAAACTGAATACTAATAGCTCATTTAAAATCGAGATTCTGAATTTCGGAGAAGAGCTAAATTGTTCTAAAAAATATTTTTCTAAAATACTATAGTAACCTGAAATCTAGCTGAATTCTTGTTTTTAACTCAAACTAGTAGTCTAGGCTAAATTTTGTAGAAAGCTAATAAATGGAAAAATACTGTAAATTAAGGCTAAGTTCTTGAATCCTCAAAACATTGTAAAAATCCATGTACATTAATATAATTGAGATTTTATTCGTTAAAAGAGGATGAGAACCATGTAATGAACATAAGAATGATTTTTCATAATAATCTGCATAAAAAGGTAAAAACTCTAGTTTCTAAAATCATAAAGATTTATTGAAAAGCCTGAGGTTTTAGGCATAAGGGAAAATTAAACCCTTACTGAATACCCACATACCTGGTGGATGATAATCTCTGAAAAGAATCTGAAGTTGAAGCTTATAGGAGAAGGCCCTACGTCTGAAATTTGGAGAAGAACGCTTTTTTCTTCTTTGAAACTGACTTGAGAGACTAAATGAGGAAAAAACAATATGTTTGGAGGTTTTGACTTAATAAAATAAGCCTAAAATATTTATAGTCGGAGCTAAACTAAGAAGAAAAGGTCTAAAATACCCCTAAGGATTTAAATTAAAAATTGCTAAAAATTTTGCGACTCAAGTTCCACGGATGGGAACCACGGCCTGTAGATGCTTCCACGGTCTGTGGAAACCTATCATGGTTCTTGAACTCTTTCCCTGAATGTAGGTCTCGTAACCACGAACCAGGTTTATGGCTCGTGGGACCATCCACAGCTCGTGGAACCTGTTCGTGGTTCTTGAGGGATATGATGACCCTTAGGTATGAGTTCCATGAGTGGGATCCATGGATCGTGGAATGTTCCATGGTCCGTGGTTCCAAATCGTGAACTTGACCCCCAAATGACTGGTATCTTTCTAAGTTCCACGAAGGCTTTCCACGATCCATGGACCCTTCCACGGTCCATGGAAACCATCCGTGGTTCCGGCTGGAACTTGGAAAATTTTATTTTTTTATTTTTCTGAGCTGGTTCTAGTCTTGGAAGTTCTGGAGTATTACAATATCTCCCCCTTGGGATCATTCATCCTCAAATAAAGGCTAAACAAGTTGAGTTTGAAGGGAAAGAGTTGCAATCCCTACCAACTAAGTATTAGAAGTTGATATCTGACTGAATTTAGTTCTAAGGACATGAAAACATGCTGAAGATGCCAAAATAGCTAAGGAAACATGATACAAAGACTGAGATGCATGAGAAACTGAGGAACTAGGAAGGAAATATTACCTCACGCTAAAACTGGGTCAGACAGAAAGAGGTGACGGTACTTGCCATCATAGTTACTTCTGCTTCACAAGTAGCTCCCTCAACTGGTTGATTTCTCCATAGGACTTTCACTGAAGCAACTTCCTTATTTCTTAACCTACGAATCTGACGGTCAAGAATCTCAACTAGAACCTCTTCATAAGAGAGATTGTCTTTCACACCCACACTTTCTAAAGGCACAACTAAAACTAGATCACCAATGCATTTCTTCAACAAAGATATATGGAAGACTGGGTGAACCGATGTAAAGTTTGCAAGCAACTCCAACTCATAAGCCACTTTGCCAACTCTCCTTAGAATCCTCTATGGACCTACATATAAGGTACTAAGCTTCCCCTTCTTACTAAACCTCATCACACCCTTCATGGATGACACCCTAGTTTTTAAAATCTGCATAAAAAGGTAAGAACCCTAGTTTTTAAAATCATGAAGATTTATCGAAAAACCTGAGGTTTCGGGAATAAGGACAAACTAAACCCTTTTTGAATACCCACATACCTTGGATGATAATCCCTGAAAAGAATCTAAAGTTGAAGCTTGTAGGAGAAGGCCCTAGGTCTGAAATTTGGAGAAGAATGCTTTTTTTCTTTTTTAAAACTCACTTGAGAGATTAAATGAGGAAAAACTGATATATTTGGAGGTTTTGACTTAATAAAATAAGCCTAAAACTATTTATAGTTGGAGCTAAAATAAGAAGGAAAGGTCTTAAATACCCCTAGGGAGTTAAATTAAAAATTGCTGAAATTTTTGTGACTCAGGTTTCACATACGGGAACCATGGTCCGTGGATTCTTCCACGGTCTGTGGAACCCTATCGTAGTTCCTGGACTCTTTCCCTAACTGCAGGTCTAATAACCATGAACCAGGTTCACGTCTTGTGGAACCTGTTCGTGGTTCTTGAGGGATTTGATGACCCTCAGGTCTTAGTTCCACGCGTAGGATCCACAGCTCATGGACTGTTCCACAGTTCATGGTTCCAACTCGTGAACTTGACCCCCAAATGAATGGTCTCTGTTTGAGTTCCACAAAGGCTTTTCACAACCCATGGACCCTTTCACGATCAGTGGAAAACATTTGTGGTTCCAGCTAGGACTTGGAAAATTTTATTTTCTTATTTTTCTGAGTTGGTTCTAAGCTTGGAAGTTCTGGGGTGTTACAGAATTCTCCTGCAGCTTTTATGGATTTAATGAACATAGTGTTCAAGCAGTACTTGGACATGTTCATTATTGTATTCATTGATGACATCCTTGTGTATTCTTGGAGTGAAGAAGAGCATGTGAATCATTTGAGAGTTGTGATGTAAACTCTCAAGGATTGCCAGTTATTTTCCAAGTTCAGTAAATGTGAATTGTGGTTGAAGTCAGTTGCCTTCCTTGGTCATGTGGTGTCTAGTGAGGGCATCCAAATATATTCGCAGAAGATAGAAGTAGTAAAGAATTGGACTAGACCCACTTCTCCGATGTACAAAAGCTTTTTGGGTTTGGCTGGCTACTACAAGAGATTTCTCGAGGGATATTCATCCATAGCTTCCCCATTGACCAGATTGACTCAGAAGAAGGTAAAGTTCTAGTAGTCAAATGAATGTGAGAAAAACTTCTAAGAGTTGAAGACCAGGTTGACCACAGATCCAGTTTTTTAACTCTACTAAAGGGTTTAGATGGCTTTGTGGTGTACTGTGATGCATCCAGAGTCGGCTTGGGTTATGTTTTGATGCATAATGGTAAGGTCATTGCCTATGCCTCCAGACAACTGAATATTCATAAGAAGAACTACCCGACTCATGACCATGAGCTTGTAGCAGTGGTATATGCCTTAAAGATTTGAGGACACTAGTTGTATGATGTCCATGTGGATATGTTTACAGATCATAAGAGCGTTCAGTACATGTTCACCCAGAAAGAGTTGAATCTTTGCAAGAGAAGGTGGCTCGAGTTTCTCAAAGATTATGATATGAATGTGCTCTACCATTCGGGTAAGGCTAATGTAGTGGCTGATGCACTTAGCATACTATCTATGGTAAGTGTGTCACATGTTGAGGAAGAGAAGAAGGAGTAGCTAAGGATGTTCATAGGCTCACTCGGTTAGGAGTTTGCCTTACGTACATAGTGATGGCAGAGTGTTAGTTCAGAATGGGTCATAATCTTCTCTAGTAGTCGAGGTAAAGGAGAAGCAAGACAGTGATCCTATCTTACATCAGTTAAAAGGTGCAGTCCATGAGCAGAGAATAGAGTTTTCTCCCAAGGTGAATATAGTGTACTTCGTTATCAGGGTCAATTATGTGTTCCTAATATAGATGAGTTGAGGCAGCGGATCCTGACAGAGGCTCATAGCTCTAGATATTCTATTTATCTCGGTGCTACCAAGATGTACCATGATCTATGGGAAGACTATTAGTGGAATGGCATGAAGAGGGATATTGCAGACTTTATAGCTAAGTGTCCCAACTATCAGCAAGTGAAAGTAGCACATTAGCAACCGAGAGGTGTGACTCAAGATATTGGCATTCCTACTAGGACGTGAGAAGTGATCAATATGGATTTTCTTACAGGTTTACCACGTACTTGCCGACAACATAACTCTATCTGGGTGATAGTAGACAGGGTGACTAAGTCAGCTCATTTTTTAGCTATCAAGACTACTGATTCAATAGAGAATTATGCCAGGCTTTACATCCGTGAGATAGTCAAATTGCATGGGATTTCTTTGTCTATCATCTCAGATAGGGGTACTCAATTTATGTCCAAGTTCTGTAGATCATTTCAGAAAGGTCTTGGTACACAGGTAAATCTCAGGACAACATTTCATCCACAGATGGATGGTCAGGAAAAGCGTACAATCCAGACCTTAAAGGATTTTTTGAGGGCTTGTGTGATTGATTTCAAAGGTAATTGGGATGAGCATTTACCTCTTAAATAGTTTGCCTACAATAACAGCTTCCATTCTAGTATTTAGATGGCCCCATATGAGGAACTTTATGGGTGGAGGTGTAGATCACCTATTGGCTGATTTGAGGTAGGTGAAGCATCCTTGATAGGGATAGATTCGGTTCATGAAGCTATGGAGAAGGTTCAGCTCATTAGGAAAAGGTTGAAGACTGCTCAAAGTCAGAAGTCCTATACAAATGCGTGGAGAAGAGACTTAGCGTTTGAGGTTAATGATTGGGTATTTCTGAAGGTGTCACCCATGAAGGGTGTCATGAGATTTGGTATGAAGGGGAAACTTAGTCCCCGATATGTGAGCCTCTACAGAATTTTGAAGAGATTTGGCAAGGTGGCTTATAAGTAGAATTGCACGCACACTTAGCATCGGTGCACTCAGTATTCCATGTATCCTTGTTGAAGAAGTGCATTGGTGATCCAGCCTTGATTGTGCCACTGTAAAGTATAGGTGTGAAATAAAGGCGCACTTACGAAGAGTTCCCAGTCCAGATTCTTGATCGTCAGATTCGCAGATTGAGAAATAAGGAAGTCGCTTCAGTGAAAGTCCTTTGGAGGAACCATTCAGTCGAATGAGCTACTTGAGAAGCAGAAGCAACCATGATGATCAAGTAGCCTTACCTCTTTCCTCCCGATTCAGCTTCAGCTTGAGATAATAGTTTCCATCTTTTGTTTTTCCCCTCAGTTTCATGTACCCTCAGTTATTCTTGCATTTTCAACATGCTTTCATGTCCTTAGAACTTAGATCAATTAGAAATCATCTTTTAGAATTCAGTTGGTAGGGATTGTAGCTCTTTTCCTCCAAACTCAGCTTGTTGTCTTTATTCGAGGATGAATGATCCCAAGGGGGATATATTTTAACACCCCAGAATTTGAACTAGCTTCTGTACAGGCTTAGTGGGAAAAATACTGAAAAGATCCAAGTTCCCAGAAACCACGGTCAGGATCACTGACCGTCATTCTGGATCATGACCTGTGGTCTGACTCATGGTCTGATCTCCAGGTTTGTTCTCCCAAAAATCCATGGGTGACTCTACGGACAGTGGTTCTGAACCATGAGCCATCTTATCACCCGTTATTTTGATCATCTGAGGACCCCATTTAGAGTTCAGAAACCATGACTCAATCGATGGTCCATCATTCAATTCCATGGACCATCCTGTCGATCGTGATTCCAGAGGATCAGAGGACCCTTATTCTCTAAAGATCAAACCACGAGTCATAGGACCGTCTGTCATTTAGTTCCATGGACCATCAACTGACTCATGGATTGAGGGTTCACCAGACCTCAAAAAGGGTTACAAGTTCCATGAGTCATTCCACCAACCATAGATTGATTCCACCAGCCGTGGACCAACCCATGAAACTCTTCGGCTGCCAGCTTTTAGAACCCGTTCAGTAAGGGTAAATTAGCCTTTTCTCTACTTTCTAAAGCCAAAGCTATGCCGTTTTGAATATTCTAATACTAATTATTAAGCCTAAACCTACCTAAATCTCTCATTCCCTCAGTAATTATTCGACACTTAGTCAAGAACAGAGAAAAAGAAGTAATTTTCCTCTTCAAGTCTTAAAGTAGGATTCTTCAACTTCAAGCTCCAACACCAAAAAATTCACCAAGGGTTTTTTTCTCAGGTATGTGAGATTTCATCAATGGATTTCCTTTCACCCATAGAGTCCCTAAATTAACTCAGTTCTTCAGTTTCAGTTTAGTCTTCAGACCCTAAGGTACTTGAATTTCAGGAATTCCTTGTATTTCAATTTCCTTGTTATGTATAAATCTTTAGTGCATGTTTCTTCGAAGTCTAGCATTATTGTATACTCAGAATTCTCAAACCCTCATCATGTTGTTTGTTTCATGACTTTGAACTATGATTATGAACTGCATATTTTATTCAGATTCTAGAATTGTTAAGAGTAGTTCAATTCCTTAGGATGGTGGGTTATGAACACCCGATCAGTTTAGTGTTTCATGCATTTTTAGTTAGATGTTTAGTTCTTTAGAATTACATGATTAGAATGCTTTTAGTCTTATCATTATTTATCATTATCAAAAAGTCAGTATTTGAGCTATCCAGTATGTCAGTTATTTACATATTCAATTGAGAGTAGTACTTAGCACCAAGCAGACACGGGGATGAATGCTCACTCATCAGTTAGGCTGAGACCTTTAGCAAAAGTCCCTAAGTCCCAGAACTATGGCAACACCGTAGGTTCTAAAAGTGTCACCCATCATATTAGGCTTGACACCATAGTACTTTTTGAACATCATATTAGTGGATCCACGCCAGCCAATGTTCGTACCCTTGGCAAGGTATGAACACCCTCTCAGCCAGGGTTACAGGTTGGCCCCATTGTTAGATCAGCTTGGGGTATATCGGTTAACAGTAGCTCCCACAGTTTGGATTCAGTTATTGTATGACATTATAGTCAGTTATTCAGTAAGTATTGTACAGTTTCATGTTTATCTACTTGGTCATTGCATCAGTTTATATCTTTCAGTTTCATGTTCAGTTTATCTCATCATATCCAGTATATATAGATTAGTGCATATCCCGCATGCTCAGTACATTTAAAGTACTAACGCATACTTCTTGTGCTATATTGTTGGATAAAAAGGTTCAAGCGCTCAGCATCTATATTGCGGTTAGTACCATTTTCAGTCTTCTTAGCAGCCGAGTTGGTGAGTCCTTATATTTCGAGGGCAGGATTTATATTCATGTTATTTAGTCTCTTGTTCTATTTTCAGACTATTAGAGTTAGCTAGGGGCTTGTTCCAGCAACTCATCTCAATAGAGGCTTTCAGACATAGAGTCAGTTTTCAGCTTATACAGTCAGTTTAGATTTCAGACTTATTATACTTATTTCATTCAGAAATATTTGTTTTATATTCTCAGACTTATACTTTTACATCAGTTTAGCTTCTGCTCAAATATTGTTTTAATCATATTGTTTAGTATATGTCAGATCATGGGTTAGCTTGGGTCACTTGTGGCTTTAAGCATCGTATTGCACCTAGGGGGTAGCCTCGGGGCATGACATATTTATAAATACATTCTAAAGGGTCCTTAATCTTGCTCACTTAGTCATGATCTGCAGGGGACCCTAGGTGTTTATATACCGTACCGACGTGGTACCTGATCCATCACATAACCGCTCATTTATAAGGTCACACAGACTCGAGTCACTCATTATCAGAAAAGTTATATATTTCTTATTTCTCTCAACATATCTTTGTATGCTCTTTATTCAATTACCTCATAGGATAATAAAAATAAGTATACATTGATAATCACAAGTGCACAACACAATCACAAGTCATATCAAGACATATATCCAAATGTTTCACAACTTATTCATTCAAGTATGGTCAATAAAGACACCATCAATTCATCACAATGACTCAACAAATATTATCATGCCCAGAAATATCAAATTCAGTTTAAGTAAGAAGCCCAATATACATACTATCACCAAATTCATAAAGCATCACATCATTCACAGTTTACAAGATAATTCATTGACACTTCTACTTAAAACACAGTTCTTAGTTCATTCCTCTTTTACCATAAATCATACTCTAATACTTGTCATGTTTCCTCCCATCAAGTTCATCTTAAAATAACCATGTTGTGACTACTAGAATCACAAAGAAAATAGATTCATAAGTTCGATACCTTGTATAAAACTCATGTGTGTAAGAAATATTCACACTTCCTATTGAGACAACAAGAATATAACTATCACTATGTGAACACACCACCATAAAAGCATACAAATAGACATTATTAATTCCATGATTCCTTCCAACCCTTAATATAGTGAATCCGGATTTTATAGTTAAATAAATACATAACCGGTTCCTTCTTGACATTAATCTTTCCCAAATTATGATCATATATTGATAAGTATACGTAAACCACTACATACATAACCCTTTTATATTATTCTAGGCAACATCCAGCCAAACACCATACCCAAAAAACTAATCATGCTTTCTCTTGTCAATTTTATATCTGCATATATGATTTATTAATCAAAGTCTAACTCAAGTAAACCATAACCTACCTCGATGCCAAGCTGTTGTTATAGCACCCATGCAACTTTTCTCCTTGCGCTCGATCTAGGTTCATGATGGAGAATCAGCAAGGGAGATGGTGGAATCGCATTCTTAGAGAGCTATTTCTCTTTCTTCTTGGGTGTTCTAACTTGAAAATTAACCTAGGGCATTTTTAGGAGGAAAACCTCCTTAGAATAAGAGTTGAACTCTTAAATAAACTTAAACACAAAGTTCTGGTTTGCATTACCTGCTACAGTTGTTACTACCTTCGCTGCAGTGGACTCCCTATAGCGGCCAACTAACCGCTACAGTGGAACTCGCCTGACTGGGCCTACTTTATTTGAATCTATTTTACTTTGTATTTGTTTAACATTTACACTATTATTCGAAAACAAAACCTCATTCCAATAAAGTTTTAATTACATTTATATCACAGAAGATTCAATTATGACTGAACAGGTTACTATATCAGATACCAATTAAATAATTTCTCATCCTCAAACAACCCTAGTGATGTGGAAGCAAGAGTCCCTTCCGCGTCAAGGTCAAAATTTAATGGAGGTTACATAAGGTTGTTTTACTCTCCATTTTGTCGGACTCTCTAGTTTACATTATCGAATCACATAATATTCCACTCAATCTTCTCTACCGAGACCTTTTAAAATATTTGGGTGCAGAATTAGAGTACTACATACAAATTTAAATTATTCATTCTACAATATCTCAGCTTGGGAAGGAATTTCATTTATGCAGATTTCTTGCAATGATTTCTTACCAGAAACTCAGGGAAGATTTTAACTTGATCATTCCCAGACTTTTTGTACTATCCCTATTCCGTAAGTTTCTATCTGATTCACTACCCTTTTAAGAAATTCACTATGCTAATGTAACCACTTATTATACCCTCATCGATGAATGACTCAGGATAATTTATGATACCAGGAAAGATAGAATTAAGCATCAGAGCATGCAATGCTGACATAACTATAACAATGGATACCGTACGGACTGCTGCAGTGATGGGATTTTTATTGTAGCGAGATTGCTATAGTGGACTACTGGCCATTGTAGTGAAGGATGCCTAGTAGATGTTAAAATAAAAAAGATAGGTTTCACTTTTCATATTTCATAGAACTAGACTCCCTTGCACTCAAATTTTCTCTCTACAACTTCCCCTATTACTTTGATTTCTAAGGTAATCCTCGCTCCTTATTGTTTCATTTCGTTGTTTAGCAGTTTTATATCACGTTTATTCATGCTCATTACGCTTGGGTTGACACAAAATTAAGGTTTTAGGAGTTAAGGTTTGATTGCCCTTGTGGGGGGGATAAATCTGAATATGCTTGTTTATTTTACATTCTTAAGTCTCTTATATTGATCTTTGTGTAAGATCTACTGAGTTCATAGAGGGTAGAACTTGAAAATAGGGTGGGTAACTTCGTAAAGGTTTGTGGATGCTTTTGAGCCCTTGGGGTTCAAATCAACATAAAATGAAGTGTAAGTGTCATACATGCCAACATATTGATCGATCTACGCTAGGATTAGGCGAAATGAAGCTAAAATTTGAAATGCCATGGTTGGGGTCGGGGTTCTGCTGAGGAAGACAACTTACACTGGAAGAGAGGTCCTCTCACTGGAGCGGGCTCGCGATAGAGAATCTTGCCCCGCCAGAGCAACTGAATCCGCTTTGGCAAACTATGTTCTCTACGGAGGCCTCGCTACAGTGGAAATTCACCCGCTGTAGTGGAGGGTCCTAAGGTAGAATCACAACTTTGACGGCTTCAATTCTCAACTGATTTTCAATGGCTTTCTTTCGTTTATACTTAACTTCTTATCATCCAATCCTTGTAACATCATCTAATGCAACTCTTTTTACAGGCACTATCATTAATATCATGGACGAAAGATTATACCCCCTACCAAAGGTTCATAAGCGATTAATGCAGACGACAATTCATGGAGCAGAAAGTTAAGGGTGTAACACCCCAGAACTTCCAAGCCTAGACTCAGCTGAGAAAACCAGAAAGAATTAAAAATTTCAACTGCCAGTCGATTCACGAGTCAGACCCACAAGTCATAGAAGTGTCCACGGGTCGTGGGCTGTGCCCGTGGAATCAAATCAGAGAACAGACAATTTCTCTGAGAACCATGAACTGGTTTTATGGACCGTGGAACTATCCATGAGTCATGAATCAGGTTCGTGAAACTCAGACCTGAGGCCTAACATTTCCTCTGAGGACCCCAAACTGGTTCCACAACCCGTGTAATGGTCCAAGAGTCATGGAATGGTCTCGTGGAACCAGATCTGTGAGTCAACAGCCAGCCAGGATCCACAAGTGAGATCTACGACCCGTGGAAGTTTCCACGAGTCGTGGACCACACTAATAGAACCCAACTCCAGTAGCTCAGGATTTCTTGCTCAGGAACCACGACGGGGTTCCACGAGCCATGGAAGTTTCCATAAGTCATGGTTCCGATCCGTGGAACCTAAGTCGCGAATTTAAGCAGTTTTCTTTTAATTTTCCTAGGGGTATTCCAGACTTTTCCTACCTCTTCTAAGGCCTAAGCTACATCATTTTACTTAGTCTAAGCCTAATTAATTAATCAAAAACTACTTAAATCACCTATTCTCCCAAAATCAGTAGACTTAGAAAGAAATAGGAGAAAAGAGGGGATAGTTTTCTCTCAAGAACAAGCAGAAGGTTCTTCAAGACCAGCCCCAAGAATCCAAGGGATTTCTCCATCAGTTCTCCACCAAGTATGTGGGATTTCACTAGTGGGTTCCTTTCTCCTATTAGGTCCCTAGATTTCAGTCAGTTCTTCAGTTCCTCATGAAATATTCAGACCTAGGGTTCCTAAATCTTAGGGATTCATTGCAGTTCAGATGCTACTGCTCATATGATATTTAATTCATGTTTTCTTAGAGAATTAGTATAGTCATATGTACAGGGCTCAAAAACCCTAGCTTGTGTTAATTTCAGTAGTCATGAATTATACTTGCTAGGCAGATAATTCAGACAATCATGCTTCAAAATTTGAATGCCATATCCTTCAGTATATGTATGTTGCATTCTCAGATGATTATCAGTATTTGATCTATCCATTACTTCAGTTTGCATTTTCTTGCTCATAATCAGTTGGGAGTAGACTTAGTATCGAGTGGATAACGGGATGAAGGCTTAGCTGTCATATTAGGCTGAGACCTTTAGTAGCAGTCCCCAAGTCCTAGAACTATGGCGCCACTGTAGGTATGAGAGGGGTCAGCTATCAGAGTAGGTTGGTCACCTTTATCCCTTGTGGACATCAGTTTAGTGGATCCACGTCAGACTTGTTTGTACCCTTGGCAAGGTATGAACACCCTTCCATCCAGGGTTACAGGTTGGCCCCACAGTTAGCTCAGCTTGGGCTATGTCTGTTAATAGTACCTTCCCATTTAGACTCATGTTGCATTGACTTTGTATCCAGTTATTCAGTTCAGCATGTTGTACACTCATGATAGTTACTTAGTCATTGCATTCATCTTATATCTCAGTTCATGTTCAGTATATGTTTCTATTTCAGTCTCTATGTTATACAGCATTGCATATACCCTACATGCTCAGTACATCCGAAGTACTGACGTATACTTTTGCGCTACATCATTCTATGATGTAGATTCAGGCGCTCACCATCTAGACCGCGCTTAGCACGATTCTCCAGTCTCCACTCAGCAGCATCAGTGGTGAGTCCTCATAGCTCAGGGACGCTAGTTTATCTTTATTCTTTCAGCATTATATTCTAGTTTCAGACTTTTAGAGTTAGTTGGGGGCTTGTCCCAGCAACTCACATCAGTTAGAGGCTTTCAGACATAGACTAGATTCAGTTATTGAGTTGTTAGTGTTATTTTTTTTCAGACTCATTATACTCTGATTTATATTTGATATTCAGGCATGTTTTGGGTTCTTTCTCACTTCAGCTATTAAATTATTTTCAATTTCTACACAGTGAATATTTTATTAGAAATTGTCTAGTCATGCTAGACCATGCGTTAGCTTGGGGTCACTTGTAAAACTAAGCCCCATGTTACGTCTAGGAGGCAGCCTCGGGGCGTGACAAAAGGTCTCATACATGAGTGGGCCTTTGTCATGGAGAGTGTGGAGGAGAGGGTGTTAGAGTTCTTTCCATATTACAGGAGATGAAGTGGACTCTGTTAGTGGAGGAACCTTGTCGTTGTAATGACAACTGGGTGAGGGAGTTCTATGCTATGCTTTCAACCTTCAACTGGATTATTCCGGATCCAATAATGTACATCTGGGGTGAAAATATCAAGATTAGGGTGGCGGCAACCAATGCTGCTCTGGGCCTTTATCATGCTTTCTCCTGTTAATTCTATATCGCATATACAATTTACTAATCAAAGTATAACTCAAGTAAATCATAACATACCTTGACGCCAAGTTGCTTCCATAGCACCCATGCAACTTCACTCCTTGTTCTCGATCCAGGTTCATGATGGAGAATCAATGAGGGAGATGGTGGAATCGCGTTCTTAGAGAGCTACCCCCCCCCCCCTCTCTCTTCTTGGGTGTTCTAACTTGAAAATTATCCTAGGGGCGTTTTTAGGAGGAAACTCTCCTTAGAATAAGAGTTGAATTCTAAAATAAACTTAAACACGGAGTACTGATTCGTGTCACCCCCTGCAACGGTCACTACCTTCGTTATGACGGAACTCGTATGACTGGGCCCACTTTATTTGACTCTATTTTACTCGATATTTGTTTAACATTTACACATGTTATTCCGAAATAAAACCTCATACTAATAAAATCTTAATTCTTACATTTGTATCGCGGAAGATTCAATAACAACTGGACGGATCGTTACACTTCAAGATGACCTTTCTAAGTTCTGAAAGTGCAGCATAAAACATTGAAAGTCATCTTGAATCTAGCCTTAATTATGTGCCAAAGTGATGCCTAGAAAATATCACTTTGACAAGTAGAGGTATATTCCCTATTTGTATATCAAACTTATCTATCAGAATCAAATGTTAAGTCTGCTTCAAGGTTACATAAGATAAAGGGAGGGCAAAACCAACAATAATATCAATGCATGATCAGTTATTAACAAGCATTCCGCTATTCAAAATTAGAGTTATTATGTCACGCTCGTAAAGGAGGACGGGTCACAAAAAATACAGGCAGGTGTGCCAGTTTTTTAAGCTCGTAGGCTTTAAAAGAAGGGGTGCACTGAATAATAACTTAGGCAAAATATCATATCAGCAAGGGAGAAAAAAGTGGAATTTTACATAATATAAAACACAATTTCACATGATACGCACGTTTTTTAACTTAATAATAGCATAATTTGGGCTATGACATACCGTACCATCTTAAGTTTTTTATTATTATAATGGTGGTGACTTCGATTGATCTATTTGCACGCACCTAGACTATATGGATACCTGTTACTTCTCACAACATATGCATGGGCGACGACGGATGGATCAGTTGAACAATCGGTCAAATATAATTGAACTTCACAATTTTTATACAAATTATAGATATAATATAGGTGAAAAATCACTAGACTTTCAAAAAAGAAAATCTCATTGGCTCATTTTATGTGTACACCAATTGATAGTCAATATAAGGTCTCATTTGTTTGCACTTAATGGAGGTCTGAATCTGAATGATTCAGATTTCAGTTCATTAAGTGCATTTATTTTTATTAAAATCTAACCACTTAATACATTTGATTCGGTCAGATCTAAAACCAAGTCTGAAAATCATTCAGACTCTATTTTTGCTCTTTTATTTTCTTTAATATTAAATTCTACACGTTTCTTTCTTCTCTAATCCATCTCTCTGCATAAGACATCTTCCATGGCAAAAGATTTTCTAACCTGCCTTTTCAATTTCACTTCTACCCTTTATCGCCAGATCAATGAAAATAATAAACTATCACCTAATCTCTAACACAAATAACACAAGAAACAAATTTTATATCAGAAACCGAAAAGGCCACAACCATTTATTTCCAATTCCTTATCAATTTATATCAATTATTTATATCAATTATTTATTCTTCCCAATTGCAGTGGTAGTTTTCGTTGAGTTACAGGGGCAAAAATGGGTGGGATGGATTTGGGAATTGAAAAAATTGATAAGTTAAAAATTGAAGTAATTTCTTCTTGTTCTTGTTTGAAATTTGAGTTTTGAAACTTAAAAAAGCATTTTAGTGAAAATTTCTAGATGCATTTTTTTTAATTATATTTATTAGTTTTGAAATAAATATATTATGCATATTCAGATGTTGAAAAACAAACAGTATTAATCATTCAATATTCAGATATATAGATAACATCTTAATCATTCAGATGTGCATTCAGATTCAGACATCTTAATCTTATTCAAAACAAATAAGGCCTAAGTGTCCGAACCTCTTAACGTAAATAGGGGCAGAGAGAGTACATTCTCATCCGTTAATTTCAAAAATGTAATGTGTTCAATGATAAAAATCTAAAGTTTGAACCCATCCACTTAGAATCCGCATTCACCTCTAATGAGATTAATTCAAACCATGATTTCCAGTGTTGTTACTCAAGGATCAGTAATTGAATTCAGTAGCTGATTTCCGTGTATATATGTTTTAATACATACTAACTTTTTTTGTCAATAGCTGCAGAAATTGATGTTGATAACAAACAAACACAAATATGAAAGTGAAAAAGAAGGAAAGGTTCTGGACAATACATGAAAAGGTTAAAAGGCATATTTGTTGATATTCTCTAATTTCCACACTACCCACCTTTACAACCAGGTTCAGTTAAACAATGGATTCATACCTCAACGCCCTTTGATGTGCACAATTACTATAAACTGCTTTTTAAGAAGAAACAGGTTATAAATAGGAAACCGCAACCAATGCAAGAGAGTACAAGCAAATGAAGTTAATTACTTTGGTTCAAAACTCGCCATACGTAATGTATATTTGTACTTCTTGGAGATAAAGAAGAGGATAATCATATATATATGGTTCAGGTCTTCCCTAGAGTTCCCTTGAACGCTTCATGAGGGGTTCGTATCTAATCTTAAAAGCTAGACCCTCTTGAAGTGTTTGGGGGAACTCCCGGGTTTGCTCTGATAATCACAAAGAATCGATTGCTTCTTTAAGACATAATAACTTTTTCCTATGTGAGTTTTGTTCTTTTAGTTTATTTTTTTCGAATTTATTTATTTTAATTTGTCATTTGTTGTTGAGTTTAATTTCTATATATGTTAACCGTGTAAGTTATTCTATACTATTTGTTACCTTAAAATAATCACAGGTTGCGTAAAATTAATGGAACTTTTCTTTTTACGTACAGGAAAATAATGTGTTTAAAAAAAAAGAAACAATATTTTATTGGAAAAAAGGGTATTTTTTACCCAAAAGTAATAATAGGGGCATTTTTGAATTAAAGTATTAATAGCAGGAGCATTTTTGGACGAAAGTATTAAAGAAGTGCATTTTTGTTCTATTTCACATAATTTAAGAGCAATTTTTACCTTTTTCACTTAATTAATAATATTCATAACTCACATTAAAATACCTTAATTATAACAAAAAAATAAGCTCCTTTCCTCGTTTTGAGGCTATTTAACATTTGAAAGAGAGGAGCTTTACTCGCTACCACAATTTTGCTGTGAAAATGAAAATTTGAAAGAGAAAATATGTGTTTATGAACAAGAATAAACAACAATTTGCTTTAAAAAGATAAGAAGCTTTTATATATATATATAAGGAACAATATATATATTGTTCCTTATATATCTGTTTTTTGTAAGTCCATTTGTATGCTTGTCTTATTTAATTGTTTTGATTCTTTTTACCATGCCCTAAATTAATGTGATTAATTTGTATTAAATTTATTAATAAAAGTAAAATATTTTCCTTCTTTCCCTCTATTCCATTTATGTATTTCTTACTTAATGAAATATTTTTCGTTTTGATTTTCACATTTTTGTACATCTTACTCAATTTTATAGATATTCTTTTTCAAGTTTAACTTCCTTTTAGTGCATTTATGTGTTTGAACATCTTGAGTATTCTCTAGAAATTTTGAAAGCATCAGAGTAGTGGCTTTAGTCATTATTAAGAGGGAGATTATTCTTACATTATGATTTTATTAAAGTAGTGATTTATTTTTAATTATGTTTCAAGTTCATGCTTCTTAGAGAAATTAAAGGGTTACAACTAATAAACGCGTAATATATTTTTATTTCCTTTTGTTTTCAGGTCCATGTGCTCATTTTGATGTTTTATTTAATTATTTTGTATATTTAAATATCATGAGAATTTTCAATAAATTTGGCATATTTTAAAGTTATTCTTTAGTCATTAGTGAGAGTAAGACTAATTTTTTAGTGTCTTTATTTTTTCTTTTTTATTTTGTTAATCGGTATGTGATTTTCATTTTTTTTCTTAAATATCTTTACTTTGTACTTTTCGGATTTTAATTCGCTGAAAATTCAATTTCTTTATTTTGTATTAAGTCGATGCTCTCGTGAGAAGTTAAGGCTAATAAACACAGTGAGAGGTTATGGGCGATAAACACGGGAGTTGTTATTATCGTCTTCTTCTTTTTTCTTTTTTTCTCTATATTTCTTTCTTCTTCTTTTTTAGTAGATTTATGATTTTTATGTTTTTTTGGGGGTAATAAATAATTTTTAATTTAATAATTGAATGATTATAACATAAGGAAATTGAAAAATACCAGTCTCCCCAAAACAAAATAGAAGAAAGCAATTATTCTTATTTTTCTCATTAAATCTATGATATTTATTTTTGTAAAAAAAAAATTTATGAACGTGCAAAGCATGATTAGATACATTAAATCAAAGTATAAGTAATACCAAGGAGGGAATAAGAAACATACTATATTCAATTAGTCAAGACGCTCTGCAGTAACTTTCAACCGTTAAGAATTGGTGAATTTGGACTGGATATATTAGACATGGACAAATGCTCTTCTCCAAATGAGATTTGAATTATTTACCTAGTATACCAATCTGTGACCTTCACGTTATTATCAATAATATTCAAAAGTTTTTTTCTTTAAATTTTGTATTGATTACTTTTGAATTTATTCTTCAACCTTCAAGAATTAATTATAAAAAAATAAATTTAATTTCTTCGAAACCTTAAATTACTTCTAAGTATTCAATATGTAAATGTATTATCATTAAAAGATGTCTCATGTATCAGCAAATTATGGATTTTTATCGAAAAAATTAACAAATGCGAGTAAATATATGAGGTATGTTTAGTGGTCATTGTAGTTGCCAATAAATAAATATCATTAAAAGTAATGATTTTTAGAGATAATAATTAGTGTTTTACTGGCATTCGATAGAGGTGTCGCTAAAACTTATAGAAATATTAAATACATCGACTAATAATCAATTGCCCGTAATGATTTTTGCAGTAAGTTTTATTACCGCTAAAAATAAAATACTTTTTTTGGTTAAATTTTGGATCCGTTGGACCAATTTTATTAAGCAGCAAAAATATTTACACAATCAAAAGGGCCAAACCCAAAAATAAAAAGGAAAAAAAATCAGGTCCAGCTATAGGCCTGGTCCACAAAGCCTAAGGGAAATATCAAAAGTCAGATATCGGACCAAGCTCAGTCTTGTCTGATACACTTTTCTTTTGCTGTCTCAATCGCCTGAGATGCTGCCCACTTGATGTCGCCGCAACCACCAACTGGAGGAGCAGTTCTTTTGAGTGCGCTTCACTCTAGGGCCATTTTTCATGATGAAAGATGACGATTTTACTATTTTACAGTTTTAAGGTGAGCTTCTACTCCTTATTCCTCTATTCTCTTTTGGTGCTAGCTCTGACCTTTTCTTTACAGGTAGTCGGAGTTTATTCTCAAGGGACCAGAGATAAAAATCACTACTAAAAAAAGGCTAAAAAGAGACGGCCAAAAGGGACGTTGGTCGTCACTTTTTTGACCAAAAGCGACGGAAAAGCGACGGCATCACTTTCGTGGGAAAATGGTCTGTCGCTTTTCCAAAAGCGACGGACAGCGTTGCTTTTCCTTGTAAATTTTTTTCAGAAAAGCGACGCTGTCCATCGCTTGTTCTGGGCATTTTTTTTTAAAATTCCATAAAAACGACGGACAACATCTCTTTTTCTGGGAATTTTTTAAAAAAAATACAGAAAAGCGACGGACAAAAGAGACGCTGTCCGTCGCTTTTCTGCATTTTTTCCAGCTGCAAAAATCTGCATTTTCAATATGCACCACCTGCAATTTACAAAACTAATTCAAATACAGCCCAAATTAGCACTAATTATTATCACAGCATTCATAAAGCGACTACAACATCAACAAGAAACTAAATATGAAGTAAAACATTCATTAATTATATAAAAGATCCACCCAAAGAACCTACAAAGTGTTTCAAAATATAAAAGAAGTACAAAATTATAAATAAAGTGTCAAAAAAACTAATGCAAACTAAAAGAAAGTCAATCTAAGATGCTTGACGGTCTAGCACATATCTTTATCTTTCTCCTTCCGTTGTCTCTCAGAATCTGCCAAGGCATAAGTTGTGCAATCTGTCGTCACCTGATGACATTTGTATGCAAATTTATATTAAAATATATAAAAAAATTATAAGTATTAAAGAAAACCATAATCACAAGTATTAAAGAAATTAAAATCATAATCATAAGTATAAAGAAATTTGCATACTAGTTACTTAAAGAAATTTACATACTAGTCTATATTCTCCCAATCTTCGTCCTCACTTGATTCATTTTCATCAGCCTCCCATTCTTCCTCATCACTTGTTTCATCTTCATCATCTCATTCTTCCTCCTCAGTTATTTGTCCCTCAAGATTTGCGATGGCAATCAACTCATCATCAGAAACTTCTTCTAATATGTGTTGAGGATATTCTAGATTGTTTTCCAACTCAGCATCCACTGCTTGATGAACAACTGCGACATCATTCTGGTACTCCACATCTAACACATTCTCAATCTCAATCCTACCCACGGGCTTAGTTTTTATGACCACCCACCAATCAACCTTATCTCTGCACAATGGATATGGAGCGTAATACACCTGCTTAACATTTTGTGCAATGATAAAAAGATCATAGCGACCATATTGTCTCGTATGCTTTACTTAATTATATTATGTTGTTGATTCACCTTAGTACCTCTATGTGAAGGATAAAATCACTTGCACCGAAATAGTACTATCTTTTTTTTCGACCAACCATGATATCTAACTTCAATAATCTCTTGTATGACACCATAATATTCAACAGTTTGGCCATTACCGTTGACATCACCTTGAATGCACACTCCGCTATTATTAGTTTTCTTATACTTAGAAACTTCTTCAGTTTGAAATTTGAAGTCATTCACACAATACTTAGTAATCGTCTGAATTTGACTTTCAGGCCCAAGTGTAATATATCTCACCAATTGTGGATGTTCGACAGTATTATGTTCATAAAAAATCTACAAATTAAATTTTAGTAAATGAGTATATTATATATGTTGATTCAATATTAAGCGTAAATGAGCAAATGAGCTTTTACACACTTACATATTTTTTCAGCCAATCAGAAAAGTTTGTATATATGGCATCATTACCACATATGCTTATGAATTTACTGTTAAGAGTACATTGAGATATTCCGTTAGTTTAATTAACACTTAATATTTAAATTTATGTAATTCGATAACACAATTCAACAAGACTTACTTAAGATATGGTTGAATTTTGGGATAATTGAGCAAAATATGTGTCACAGTTGATTGCTTTTCAACACTAGTGAAACCTCGCCTTTGACCTTTTTTAGATCCTCGCCCAGGTTGATTAAAAATTGAAATCGGTTCAAATATAGGATCACAATCATCGCCATTATTGCGATTGACTCTATTTCTCTTACATAGCACTTCATTCCCGAAGTAGTAAGAACAAAAATGAGCAGTTTCTCTTGCAAGATAAGCTTCACAGATTGATCCTTCGATCTTTCCCCTTTGCTTAATAGTTTGTTTGCACTTGCCAATTGTCCTATATAATTGCATGTTAGCTAATTAATATAATATGTTTAAGAAAGAATAACAAAAGCAATATAGGGTCATTACCTCTCGAATGGATACATCCACCTTATTTGAACTGGGGCACCAAGGCGTGCCTCTTCTATAAGGTGAACTAAAGATGCTCCATCACATCAAAAAAGTAACATGGAAAGATCTTCTCCAACTTAGTGGTGATAACAGGAATATTTTGTTGCATCCTTTCCGAGCTACTCTCCAACAAAGTGTTAGAACACAAATCTTTGAAGAATAGACTTATTTCTGTGATTGGTTTTCATATCTTATCGGATAGGTGGCTAAATTCGATAGGAATCAGAGTTTCCATGAAAACATGACAATCATGGCTTTTCATACCAATCAATTTTCCTTCATCCATATCTATCATCTTTCCCAAATTTGAAGCATAGCCCTCGGGCATTCTCAAATTCTTCACCCACTCATAAATTTCTCGTTTTTCATCTAATGTGAATGAAAAACTTGCCTTGGGCTTAACCACTTTACCATTTCTCATTTCCTGCAACCACAACTCCTTTCTCCTACAATATACCTTTAAGTCCATTCTAGCTTTTGATTTGTCTTTTGTTTTGCCCTTAACATCCATTACTGTGTTGAATAGATTATCAAAATAATTTTTTTCGATGTGCATCACATCAAGATTATGTCGTAGAAGATTACCCTTTCAATACGGTAACTCCCAAAATATGTTTTGTTTGGTCCAATTATGTTCAACACCATATCCAAGAAGTCTAGAACTCTCTCCTAAATCTATAATTTTAGGCAATTGACCAACTCTTTCTCAAATCAGATGTCCTCAAAGTGATGGAGGTGATGAATCATTTTCAACCTTATTATTTTCATATTTCTAAACTCGTGATCCATTGACAAGGACTGACTGTGACAATCAAACCAACAAGTTTTTTGGCCATGCTTTAAAGTGAATGCTTTAGAATTTTTCATGCAATGCGAGCAAGCTAACTTTTCAGCAGTCATCCAATCTGACAACATCCCATATGCAGGAAATTATTAATAGTCCATATTAAAGAAGCATGACTAGTAAAATTTTGCTTACTTGATATATCATATGTCATTACATCGTCAAACCATAATTATTTTAGCTCATCTATCAATGGCTGCAGATAGACATCAATCAAATTTTTTGGATTACGGAGATCCGGGATAATACAACTTAGAAATATGTAAGGACTTGTCATACACATTTCAGGCGAGAGATTATATGGAGTAAGAAATACAGGCCAGCAAGAATAAGGTGCTGCATTATTAGAGAATGGTGTGAAACCATCTGCACACAATTTCAATCTAATATTTCTTGATTCTCTAGCAAAATTAGGATATGTTCTATCAAAATGCTTCCAAGCTTCTCCATCTGATGGATGAGACAAGACACCCAGTGGCTTTCTATTTTCACGGTGTCATCTCATATGTGGGGCAGAACTCATTGAAGCGTACAACCTCTTTAACCTAGGTATAAGAGGTAGATAGTGCATCGCCTTAATTGGAACCATCTTTTCATCGGGATTCCGCTTATACCGAGCATGTCCACAAAATTTACAATTGTCAAAATGATCATCATACTTATAGAACAACATGCAACCATTTACACAACAACTAATTCTATCATATGACAATCCTAACTTGGAAACCAATTTCTTTGCTTCATAAAAATTCTTAGGTATATTCAACTCTGGATTATTAGCTACTTCCTCCACAAGATCAACTACAGAGTCCATAAGAGTTTGAGGAGCACTCCAATCTGATTTGATACTCAATAGTCTAACTGCAATTGACAAAGCAGAATGCGGATTCCCTTCACGTAATGGACGATTACCCTCTTGTAATTATTTATAAAAGCGTTTTGTTTCTTCATTAGGAGCTTCTTCTTCTAAATATTGTTCGGGTTCTATCCCATCTTGAACCCTGAAAGAATCATTAACCATTTCATGCATCCAATCGTGTTCAACCCTATCATCTTGAGACCTATCATGTTCAACCCTATTATATTCATTCATAGGCAACGAATTATAAAATATACCATTCAACCCATCTTTCTCACCATGATCAACCCACATAAAATATCTACTCTTAAATCCACTATGATAGAAATGAACCATAACTGTATCTGGATTAAAAAACTTCAGGCACCGGTATTTACTACAAGGACACCTAATCACACCATGACTTTGATAGTTGTCTAGTGACTTTGCATGCTCGATAAAACCTCTAACTCCTTCAAAAAATTCAGGTTTAATAGGACCATCATTTTTATAATACATATCATACATCCTAAGTGATGATCCATCTATAAAAATATAATAATTCAATTATAAATTAGACTCATTGACATTCATAACATAAACTAAAGTTGAAAACTAATTCAAGATTATAACTCAATAATATAAACTAACTCAAAATTTCCAACTTCACTATCAAATTCAAGAACCTAATTCAACAACCTAAAGTTGAAAACTAATACAAGATTATAACCCAACAATATAAACTAATTCAAAATTTTCAAATTCACTGTCAAATTCAAGAACCTAATTCAACAACCTAGCTAAAGTTGAAAAGTAATTCAAGATTATAACCCAACAATATAAACTAATTCAAAATTTTCAACTTCACTATCAAATTCAAGAACCTAATTCAACAACCTAAAGTTGAAAACTAATTCAAGAACTTAATTCAAGAACCTAATTCAAACTTAAAATCAAGAGCCTAAGATATTTACTATGCTCACAAATTCTAAAATCAAATTCAAGTTCAAACTTCTCAAATTCAAGTTCACATATTCAATTATATGAATTATAAATGTTCATAACATTATTCAAGATTCACAACTAGCAATGTTCATAATCTAACACTAACTTAAAATAAATGACAAAAAATAATTTAAAGATTCAAAAATAACAAACTTGCTAATAATAACAAAAAATATCAAATAAACCCTAACTTGAAATTTTAAATACTACTAATTCAAGTTCTAATCTACACAACAACTAACAATGTTCTTAATCTAACATTAACCTAAAATAAATGCAATGTAATTGAAAAAAAGAAAAAAAAATCTAACCTTGAATTTAAAATTAGCCCTAACCCAAAAATTAATGATGGAGGAGGAAGGAGGCAGCGTGGAGGCGGCGGTAGTAACGGCAGCGGCGGCAACGATGGCTTGAAGGTGTGGAGGTGTGGAGGTGTGTGGAGGTGTGGAGGTTTGTGGAGAGAAGAGAGAAGAGAAGAGAGAAGAAAGAAGAGGAAAATGAAGAGTGACCCTATCTGGGTCACTTTATTTTTTAAAAAGCGATGGACAGTGTCGCTTTTGTCCGTCGCTTTTTTAAATGAGTTGATCGTGTATTGACCGAAAAGAGACGGATAAAAGCGACGCTGTCCATCGCTTCTTTTTTTTAATATAAATTAAATTTCAGAGAAAGCGACGGACAGCGTTGCTTTCTTTAAAATTATTTTTTAATTATTTTTTAATAATTGCGACGCTGTCCGTCGCTTATGTAAAAAGATAATTATAAATTAAAAAAAATAGAAAAGCGACGGACAGCGTCGCTTTTCTCGTCGCTTTTCTATCCGTCCCTTTTTGAGCTGTTTTTAGTAGTGAATGGTGTTCAACAAAGTCATACTCAGGCAAACCCCTTTCTTCTTCTTCTTTGTGAGAATCTTCCAGATCTGTTAGGTTCTGACCTACCTATAACACCCCGTACCTTTCAAAACCTATGTGACTAAGTAAATATCGACGAAGGTATTTGAGCTCGAGATTGTAAAGGGGTACTTTGGCCTAGAATTTGAAATGGTCAAATGTATATAAGTGTTAAGTTAAATTATAAGGAGGAGGGTTTTGAAAATGAGATAAAACAAGTGAGGTACTTGCTCGACTTATCTAAGCTCTTAGGTGACAAGTAGGTGCATCACCTACCTACGCTAACGAACTAAGTTCCGAGGGCCGATTACGGGCAGCAACACCATGGATTATTAGACCTAATGGTAGCCCAAATGAAGCCTAAAGTTGGACCATCAAAGCCCAACCAAATCTGGCCCAAACAACTACAAAAAGTAGCCACCAATATTGACCACATTTTTGACCCAAGAGAAGCCCAAAATCAGCCCCAAAACTTAACCCTTTTGAGGCCCAAGCAAAGGGTAATTTAGGCCCAAGTTTCTTGACCCATTTTGGCCCAAATATACTCAAAAAGTCGGCCAAAAAGGTCCCTTTATATAGGGCTTTTGCTGATCAATGTTCATCACAAAAAGCTGGAAAATTCTCTCTTATTTCATTTCCTTTTTGGCAGCCCTTCTCTCCCTTTAGGGTTCTAAGAAGACCAAGATTAATTGAAGATTAAGGTGAGTTAAACAACTTGTTATCTTGGTATTAATCTACTACATATAGCTAGGATATCCTATGGTAAGAAAGACATGAACTATGGCAGCCCTTTCTTATGATTTAACACATGGAAATTGTGTAACAATTAAGAGATTTCTTCTTCTCTTGTTGGTGTATGTGTAGGGGGTACTTAAGCCTTTAAAGCATCAATAAAAAGAGGATAAAAAAACACCTTCAAGTGTGGTAAGTACTCTTCCCATAATAATATTTTTGGATTGAAGTTCGGATAGACAATTGTTGTTGAATTGTTGTTAAGAACTCACGGGACGGCGATCGGAAGCCGTGAGTTCAATGTGTTGCTATTGTATTTCGGTATGGTGGGTTGTGTAGGGGATGTTTGATGTGTTTTGTATTATTGGAGGCAGTAGGTTGGTGTGTGTGTGATGTATATTGGATAAGGGGAGGAAGGTGTGACGATACACCTTTAATTAATGCAAAATACGTAAATCTGCCCGGAAAATGTTTAGCTACTGTTTTGGGAGTGTTGCAGCAGGTTTAAGAGCTAATATTAGCTTCATTATACCCTTGTGTTGTAGATTAACTTAATAAGGGAAAGTCCAAGTTGTGGTAAGCGCAATCTTCGGAAGGAACGAGGTATGTTAAGGCTTCTTTATTCCTTATCGGCATGAATCTAGAAATAGAACTCTAAATCTCCGAAAGAAGGAATTTGAGTATTTTGTTGTAAGAGAGATGATTTGGTAACTCAACAAGTCTTAAGGAACTAATTTATACATTATGGTGATTCAAGTCGCCTTCTTATAAAAATCTGATTCTTTTTGCACGAAATGTAAGTTATCTTTTTGTCAAGTTTCTTCTTTGTATTGTGATCTCTAATCAAGCTTTAGAAAGTATACAATGAAAGTTAGAAAGTCAAATCCCCATTTATATGTGTTTGGTATGTTGATTCCAACACCTAGTAAGCCAAGGCTAAAGAAGTTATCTAAATGAACCTTCATAAATAACAAGAATAGCTTTGAAGGTCAATCTAGTAATACACTTATTATGTGTGGTTTGCGTGTTAGTGTGCACCGAGGTGCTACTGCCATATTGAGGCTATTATATACATAGTGTGCACGGAGGTGCTACTGCCATATTGAGGCCATTATACACATAGTGTGCACCGAGGTGCTACTGCCATATTGAGGCCATTATATACATAGTGTGCGCCGAGGCGCTACTGCCATATTGAGGCTATTAAATATAGGGTGCGCCGAGGCGCTGTTGTGGTTCAGTGTGGGTTATAAAGAGTGAGTTTCAGCGTGAGTTAATGCATGTTTTGTGTTCTAAAAAGAATAAAGGAGAAAGAGCTTAACGAGTCTTACCAATTACAGTTTACAAGTTTCATATTTTATCTTGTTCAGATTTACTACTTGCGACTTGCTTTTATGCTTCTACCTTACATGCCAGTACATTATTGTCGTACTGACGCCCCATTGCCTGGGGGCGCTGCATTCATGCCTGCAGGTCCAGACAAAAACCCAGATAGACCTCTTCAGTAGGAGTTGCGGAGTTCAGCCATTTTGGTAAGCTCCATTCTTCCTGGAGCTGACGAGTCAGAGGTCTAGCTTATATTTTGACCAGGTTATGTATATGTACAGCTTATGGGTAGTCCAGGGCCATGTCCTGGATATGAGATATTTTACTTACTCCTAGAGGCTTGTAGACGTGTATATGTACATCAGTGTTGGGTATGGCCTTGTCGGCCTTGTTATTAGTTATCTACTATGATAATAGCCTTGTCGGCCTTGCGTTGCTTAACTACTATTGAGCTTTCAGTGTTTCCAATTGTAATTCTTAGAGACCTTGTCGGTCTCAGACCCCCAGCAGGTTCAACAGAGATACACTCTATTTTGGCACCCTCGGCCTTTTGGAGCTCCGGGTGTCGGTCATGCCTCCCATGGTTTGGGGCGTGACAAACTTGGTATCAGAGCACGTCGAATCCCAGGGAGTCTACAAGCCGTGTCTAGTAGAGGCTTGCTTATGGGTGTGTTGTGCACCATACCTATAATCTTGAGGCTACGGGACATTTAGGAATTGTTATCCTTCTTTCATTTGCTAGATCGTGCAATAGAGCGAGGTCATAAGATGTTTGAAGTCCAATTCATGTTTTTCTATTTCTTGTTTACAGAAATGCCTGTGACCAGACAAATGAGTAGCCGACGGGTTGGCACGGATACGGGGGAAGGTACTAGTCGTTCCCCGCCTATCCGATTGGATAGATTTGAGGCTCAAAGTGAATCACCGACACTAGAGATCCCAGTTTATCAAGTACCTGATGAGACTAGAGGGGATCCAGTACCCCTGACCCCACCTGCTCCAGTGGCATCTGAGATAGCTAGAGATGAACCAGCACCTGTAGCTCCTTCACCTGAAGCAGAGGACCAGGACATCAGGAGTGCTGTTCGATTATTGACCCAGATGGTAGCCACACAACAACAACAAATTAGCGCATCAACGAGTGTTAGGTCAGGTGGCTCAGAAAGTTCTAGGGCTCGAGAGTTTATCAGCCTAAGTCCTCCTATATTTACAGGCTCTGACCCATGTGAGGATCCTCAGGAGTTTATTGATCAGACTTATCGAGTACTTCGAGTCATGCATGCAACAGTAGTAGAGGCAGTGGAGTTTGCATCTTTTAGGTTACGAGATGTGGCCATTTTATGGTTCGAGGCTTGGGATCGGTCTAGGGGATCAAATGCACCCCAGCTGAATGGGAGGAATTTTCAGAGGCCTTCCTAGCTCACTATCTTCCACAGGAGGTTCGAGAGGCCAGGCTTGATCAATTTCTAGCCCTTAGGCAGGGCAATATGAATGTTCGACAGTATAGCCTCAGGTTTAATTCATTAGCCAGGTATGCCCCCGATATTGTGGGTACGATGCGAGCTAGAGTTCATCGATATGTGCGTGGTCTTAAGGATGAATTGATTAAGGGATTAACAATAGCAGCCACACAAGAGGATATGAATATTTCTAAGATACAGGCTATTGCTCAGACTGCAGAGGATCTTGAAGTACAAATTGGAGATAACCAAAGCCGAGAAAGGGATCAGAATAAGAGGGCTAGATCTCTTGGGTCCTATGTAGAGCCACGAGGTAATGTTAGGCCACATTTTAATAGGCGATCACCCCACCCTACTAGTGGTTCCCCATATCAGTTGCAAAGGCAGAGGTATGATCGTTTTTCTCAGACTGGACCAGGCCACAGTTCTGGTGCATCCAGTTCCTATCGCCAGGGGAATTCAGGTCAGATGAGGCCACCTTTGCCACCTTGTGTTCAGTGCGGTAGGAAGCATCCTGGGATATGTCGCCTGGGTTCAGATACTTGTTCTTTGTGTGGGCATCCTGGTCACTTTATGCGAGACTGTCCGAGTAGAGGTAGGAGTGAGATATCCCATCCTACAGGGTCGATGGCAGCTTCTTCATCTACTATTCGTCCCCCAAGGACAGGACAACAGGCTACACCAGGTCGTGGTAGAGGTAGAGGAGGAGGAGGAGCATCCAGTTCAGGCAGTGGTCAGAATCGCATTATGCTCTAGCCGGTCGCCAGGACTTGGAATCGTCACCTGATGTTGTTACAGGTACATTGACTATTTTTAATCATGCTGTTTATGCACTTATAGATCCTGGCTCTACTCTTTCATATGTTACCCCGCTCGTTGCTGGTAAGTTGGGGGTAGGCCCTGAGTTCTTGCCTAGACCATTTGTTGTATCTACGCCAGTTGGTGAATCTATTATAGCTAGACGAGTTTATCGAGATTGTGCAGTGTGGATTTATGACCATCTCACTTCAGCTGATCTAATCAAATCAGATATGATTGACTTCGATGTCATTATGGGCATGGACTGGTTAGCTGCATGTTATGCTAATATCGATTGTAGAACTAAGGTTGTCAAATTCCATTTTCCGAAAGAGACAATCCTGGAGTGGAAAGGTAATGCTGACACGCCAAGGGGTAGGTTTATTTCCTACCTTAAAGCCCAGAAAATGATTTCTAAAGGCTATATTTATCATTTAGTCCGAGTACAAAGCACAGAGGATGGACCAGTGACTCCTCAATCGGTTCCCGTGGTGAGTCAATTTCTAGATGTATTCCCGGATGAGCTTCCAGGAATTCCTCCAGAAAGGGAAATTGAGTTTGCCATTGACCTACTCCCAGATACTCAGCCAATATCAATTCCCCCTTACAGGATGGCTCCTGCAGAATTCAGAGAGTTAAAGGAACAATTAAAGGATCTACTCGAAAAAGGTTTCATTAGGCCTAGTACATCGCCATGGGGCGCACCAGTTTTGTTTGTTCGTAAGAAGGATGGGTCCTTGAGAGTGTGTATCGATTACCGACAACTGAACAAAGTTACAATCAAGAATAAGTATCCGCTTCCAAGGATTGATGACCTTTTTGATCAGTTGCAAGGCGCCAAATGTTTTTCAAAGATTGACTTGCGGTCGGGGTATCACCAGTTACGTGTTAAAGGGGTAGATGTTCCAAAACCAGCCTTTAGGACAAGGTATGGCCACTTTGAATTTCTAGTAATGTCTTTTGGGCTTACTAATGCCCCAGCAGCTTTTATGGACCTAATGAATCGGGTATTCAAGCCATTCCTAGATGTATTCGTGATCGTATTTATTGACGATATCCTGATTTACTCGCGGTCCAAAGCCGAACATGCTGATCATTTACGTGCAGTATTGCAACCACTTCAGAATCATAAATTATATGCGAAGTTCTCCAAATGTGAGTTTTGGTTGACTTCAGTGGCTTTTCTTGGCCATATAATTACAGACGAAGGTATTAGA
>QJPP01005443.1:0-75606 GCA_003996215.1 Jaltomata sinuosa | reverse complement strand
ATAGTGTCAGTAGGTCCCGAAGCCAAAACCATAGTAAAACATGGATAAAACCTCTTTATATGCATAGAAATAGTATGATCACACACAATAGCTGCCCAGCAGCTCACAATCAACCTATCGACCCTGCACAGGCCCACAGCTACTCAGCAAGCATAACCAGCCTAGAAGGATAACTCTATGCCCGGGACTCGCGGACATCTCCAAAATTCCACCTTCTATATTCCAGAGTCAACCAGGCCTCACAGGACCACAAGGGTAAATAAAATATATCGGCAAGTACTACAAACAACGGAGGAACAAAAGTGGGCGGACATGAATAAAGCGGTCGAGGTCTGTGGTGCCAACCTAATAATTCAACCCAAGGATGCCAGCTAGTACAATTTTATCCTATAAATGCGGAGTCTAGGGAAAATAATCCGTAACCTACTTGTCGTCCGATGACAAGCTTGAACTTCTCCAAAAAAACTCCGAAACGAAATTACACTCAAACTCAGACTTGAGTAACTTGACGTAGATAATTGATTTCCTTTTCGAAATTAAACACAACGTAAAAATATATCTCGTTCCACCTAATTCTCTCTGTATACGTATGTAGAGGGTAACATTTGTTGCTTCAACGTCTTCTTTCTAAATACAAAAATGGAAAGGACTTTAAAAAAATTGATAAAGTGAGAAGAGATCTACTATATAACATAGATATATATCTTTGGAGATATTAGTGGAATGCCTAGTGGCATTATGCACCATTCTGTGCACTTTCCACAACTCCACGTGGAGTTTGTTGTCAACCCAAAGTATTTTATCCCGTTATATATATACTCGGGTATTACATATATTCATGGTAAAATATATATAACTTTTTGAATATACCATAATTAATAGAAAATCATTTCAAATAAAACCTACTATATTATAATAATAATTTTCAACATAACTAAGTTCACTATCTCCGTTAAAACATTACAATTTATAAAAACCTTATAAAATAAATACATACACGAATATCTCGTAACAAAAGTATTTTATGAAGGCAATAAAAATATAACTTTCTAACACATTCAACTTTTAAATTAAATATTTTCAAGTATACGAGCGATGCTAATAAAATTCTTAAATTTAGGTTCGCCATTCACCATCGCACGATTTTGATACTCAAGAACTCTTTTGGAACCCTCCCTTATGTTTTATCCCTGTTTCAGAACTGAAATGGCGTTTCAAACGTGAAGTTGAGGCTTTAAATCGATTTTGACCCGACCCAGTTTGCGACCCGGTTCGCGACCCGGTTTCTGCCAGACAGTCCACGGTAAAACAGTCATAACTTTTTACTCCGAGATCAGTTGGATGTGAGGTTTTGTGCGTTGGAACCTAGATTCGTAGACCTTCGATTTGGTATTTTGGGGGACTTCCAACTCTTTATATATTGAGAAAAAGGCTCTGAGACATTTTACCCAAAGTTCAGAAAATTTATTAAAGAAACTTACGATAACCTTTGCCGACTTGCTTGACTTCAAAACTTATCATACGACCAAGCAAATGGCCCCGACACCGAACTACAGGTCCCGACAAGCCTTAAATTACTTGGGGCCGCTACAACCAAGCTCTAACGGTACAAGGAAAACATATACGTGGAAATAACCGGAAGGGCCATTACATCATCCACTACTAAAAAGGACTTTCGTCCTCGAAAGTCAAGGTCAAGGGGGTACCTGAAGGCGCGAACAGCTGCGGATACTGAGCCCGCATATCTCTCTCAGTCTCCCAGGTAGCCTCCTTGACTGGACGGTGCCTCCACTGAACCTTAACAATCGAGATCTCTCGAGACCTCAATCTCCTGACATCTCTGGCCAAAATAGCCGCCGGCTCCTCAACAAAGGCTAAACCCTCACCCAACTGAACTGAATCCCACTGCAACACATGAGACTCATCTGTGACATACCGACGCAACATCGAAACATGAAATACAGGATGTATAGCTGAAAACATCGGAGGCAAGGCTAACTGATAGGCAACGCTACCAACCCTCTGAAGAATCTCAAATGGCCCAATGTACCTGGGGCTAAGCTTGCCCCACCTACCAAATCTCATCACGCCCTTCATGGGCGATACACGGAGAAACACCAAGTCACCGACACTAAACTCTAAGGCACGAAGCCTACGGTCGGCATAACTCTTCTGCCATCTCTGAGCTGCCCGAAGTTTGTCTTGAATCGCTCGAACCTGATCTAAGGAATCTCAAAGCAAATCTGTGCTCTGTGGCCTAGAACTAAAACCATCAAACCAACCTACCGGTGATCTACAAGGCCTACCATAAAAAGCCTCAAAAGGTGCCATGCCGATACTCGAATGGAAGCTGTTATTATAAGAAAACTCTGCCAAGGGAACAAACTGATCCCAAGAACCTCCAAAGTCAATAACACAGGCCCGAAGCATGTCCTCCAGAATTTGAACGGTCCTCTCAGACTGGCCATCTGTCTGATGGTGGAAGGCGGTACTAAGATGAACCTCTATACCCAAATCTCGCTGAATAGCCCTCCAGAACTGAGATGTGAACTGAGTGCCGCGGTCTGAAATAATAGAAGCTGGGACCCCATACAACCGAATAATCTCACGAAGGTAGATCTGAGCTAACCTCTCTGCACCATAAGAAGTCCGAACCGGCAAGAAATGTGCTGACTTAGTCATCCTATCAACAATCACCCATATGGAATCAAACCCATGAGAAGTACGAGGCAAACCAACAACGAGGTCCATAGTAATCCCTTCCCACTTCCACTCAGGAATGGGAAGTCGCTACATCAAACCACCAGGTCTCATGTGCTCGAACTTAACCTGCTGACAGTTCAAGCACCGAGATATGAACTCCGCCAGGTCTCAAGTCTCTATACATCTTTGTTGTGCCAGGGTGAATGGAGTATCTGGTACAATGTGCCTCATGAAGTATCAACTGAATCAAATCACTAATCCTCGGAACACAAAGGCGACTATCAAACCTCAGAACCCCATCTAAATCTAGAGTAGCCTGGCTGGTCTCACCCTAAAAAACCCGATCATGAAGGTCACACAACTGCTGATCCTCAAACTGATGGCTCTGAATCTGATCAATTAAAGTAGAACGAACCTCAATACTGGCGAGAACTCTGCTAGGATCCGACAAGTCAAGCCTAACCAAACGGTTAGCCAAGGACTGGATGTCCAAGGCCAATGGTCGCTCTGAAACTGAATAGAGAAGCTAGGTTACACCCAATACTCCACCTGCCCCGGCTCAAGGCATGCCGCCTACAACCCGACGTTTGCCTGCTCTGGGGGGGGTCGATGATACAGAATAGTGAAGTCATAGTCCTTCAGTAACTCGACCCATCTCCTCTGTCTCGAGTTCAACTCTCGCTGACTCATGATATACTGAAGACTACGGTGTTCAGTGAAGATCTCACAGTGAACTCCATATAGGTAATGCCTCTAGATCTTGAGCGCGAAAACTACCGCGCTGCCAACTCTAAGTCATGAGTGGGGTAGTTTCGCTCGTGAACCTTCAGCTGCCTCGACGCATATGCTATTACTCGACCCTGCTGCATCAACACACAACCAAGACCAACCCCAGAAGCATCACAGTACACGGAGAAGCTCTGACCGTCAACCGGCAAAGCCAAAACTGGAGCTGAAGTCAATAAGGCCTTAAGCCTCTGGAAGCTGTCCTTGCACTGATCCGACCACTGAAATGGGACATCCTTCCTAGTCAGCATAGTCAAGGGTGCTGCTATAGAAGAAAATCCCTGAACGAACCGTCTGTAGTAACCTGCTAACCCAATAAAGCTAGGGACCTAAGTAGCAGTAGTAAGTCTAGGCCAATCACAAACCGTAAAAATCTTTCCCGGGTCAACCCTAATCCCATCCTTAGACACCACGTGCCCTAGGAATGCAACTGACTCAAGACAAAACTCGCACTTTGAGAACTTGGCATAAAGCCGATGATCTCTAAAAGTCTGGAGTATAACCCTTAAGTGCTGCTCATGCTCATCTTTACTACGCGAGTATACTAAGATGTCGTCTATAAAAACTATCATAAATGAGTCCAAATACGGGCCAAGAACCATGTGCATCAAGTTCATAAAGGCTGCGGGGGCATTAGTTAACCCAAAAGACATCACCAGGAACTCATAATGGCCATAACGTGTCCTGAATGCTGTCCTAGGGATGTCCTCCACCCTAATCCTCAACTGATGGTAGCCAGACCTCAAATCAATCTACGAAAACACGACTGAACCCTGAAGCTGGTCAAACAAATCATCAATCCTCGGCATCGGATACCTATTCTTCACTGTCACCCTATTCAGTTGCCGATAATCAATACACATGCGCATCGACCCATCTTTTTTCTTCACGAAGAGAATAGGAGCACACCAAGGTGACACACTAGGTCTAATAAACCCCTTAGCTAACAGATCCTGGATCTGCTCCTTAATCTCCCTCAACTCAGCAGGAGCCATACGGTAAGGAGAAATAGAAATGGGCCTAGTACCCGACTCTAGCTCAATAGCGAAATCAATATCTCTCTCAGGTGGAAGGCCTGGCAAGTCGGTAGGAAACACAACGAGGAAGTATCTAACCACAGGAACAGACTCAGGAGAAGTAGGGTCAGCACTAACATCTCAGACATATGCTAGATAAGCTAAACACCCACGGGAAATCAACTTCCTAGCTCGAAGACAAGAGATGATCCCAGATGGTGAATGGCTAACAGAACCCTGCCACACAACCGGGGATACACCAGGCACAACTATGGTAATGGTCTTGGCATAATAATCCAAAACCACACGGTGAGGGGATAACCAGTCCATGCCCAGTATCACATCAAAATCTAGCATATCAAGAATCATCAAATCACCCCAAGTCTCTGAATCACCAATAGATAGAATACAAGATCTCACAATCCGATCCACTACCAAAGAATCTCCTACTGGGGTCAAAACAGAAACAGGAACAGATAATGGCTCACTAGCCAACCCCAAACAAGGCACAAAGTAGGCAGATACATATGAACAAGTGGATTCAGGATTAAATAAAGCCATAGCAGACTGACGGCACACAGAAATCGTACCTATAATCATAGCATATAAGGCCTCTGCCTCTGGTCTCCTAGGGACCGCATAAAAATGACGACGACCTCCGCCTGCCCGACCGCCATCCCTACCACCTGCTCTGCCGCGTGAAGCACCACCTCTAACCTGACGACCACCTCCTCTAGCCAGGGGCTGAACTGCTGGTAAAGGCTCGGCCAACTAAATTGTACCCTGCAGAGGGCAATCTCTAGCAAAATGACTAATCACACCACAAGTAAAACAAGCCCCTGGCGGCCTACTCGGTCGAGATGAACCAACAGATCCCATATAACCACCACGGCCTGATGCCCCAGAAACTATACCCCTCGAAGACTGGCCGCCATAGCCCTGATGGCTGCTCTGACCCTTCTCGAACTGGGTACTACCAAAAGTCTAGAGGAAAGCCTGAACCGGTCGGCTGGACTGACCCTGGTGCTGCTGTGGCTGATAACTCCGGCTCCACTGGCCAGAACCTCTACCACCATACCTGGAACCACTGTAGACACCTGATTTCGACGCCTCTTATCTCTGGACCCCTGATCATGTCATTGTAAGTCCTCCACAGTGCGGGCATAGTCTACGATAGCCTGAAATGACTGACCATCGGCAATCAATATCTCAGCTGGCTGCCTGATCTCTGGCCTCAACCCCCATACAAATCTGTGAATCCTATCTACCTCGGTAGGAATGATCATAGCTCCAAATGGTGCTAGCTGATGAAAATGGGTCTCATACTCCGAAACAGTCGTAGACCCCTGCATAAGGTGAGTAAACTGCTCCCTGCGACGCTCACGATCACTCTGAGGTAGAAACTTGGCAATAAAGGCCTCATAAAACTCAGACCAGGTCAAAGGAGGTGACGATGGTGGTCTACAAGCAACATGATCTCTCCACCATAACTTCGCTGGGCCCTCTAACTGATAGGTAGTATAACCAACCCTGTGAGTCTCCAACAAACCCAAATGATGCAATATCTCCTCACATGTAGTAATAAAGTCATGTGGATTCTTTCCATAAGTACCAGCAAACCTCGGAGGTGCTAACCTCAAAAACCTACCCAACGCCTTCTGCTCTGACTCTGTCATAGCTGGGCGAGGAGCAAGAGACTGTGCTATAGATGTAAGCGGAATGACCTCCGCACGGGGAGCCATAGTAGCAGGCTGCGCTCCTGAGCTCTGTGCACCCAGGGCTACCCCCTGAGCGGATGTCTGCGCTACCTAAGAAGGCCGATCTCCAATCATACCCAAAAGCTGTAATAGTAATCCCCGAATATCTGGAGACTGAGCTGCGGCTGGAGCTGGTGCTGGAGCTGGCGCTGGAGCTGGTGGTACTTGGGCTGCCCCCTGATCCACAGGCTACTCGGGCTCTATCTCAACTCTAGCAGCTCTAGCAGGTGTCGCTGCTCGAGGGCGTCCTCGACCCTTAGCTAGATTGGGAGGCTCATCTTTGCGTGATGCCGATAATCTCGTATGAACCATCTGCGAAAGGATGAAGTAGAACAAATGAGATTTCCAGAAACTTCAAGGGTTCTACGCACGACACAGAAGCAATGAAAGAGTCAAATTTCTTAAAATGCCACTGTAGCCTCCCAAAGATTGAGTACGGACGTCTCCGCCCTGATCCGCAGGACTCTACTAGACATTGTCTCCTATACCGATGACACCGGTGAACCTAAAGCTCTGATACCAACTTGTCACGACCCGATTTCTCGGTCATGATGGCACCTAGAACCCCCCAGTAGGCGAACCGGGCCCAGTACAGTTAGTAATGGGCTACTATCTAACAAATAAGCGGGAGAGTAGTTTAATAAGCTAAGGTAAGGGAACAAGATGAAGAGAATAGATAACAGGAATATATATATACATATGCGAAAACTAAACCAAACCCCAAGACCTGGTATCATAGTACAGAGCCAGAACTACATACATGGAGTGCAATTGATCCAAAACAATATATACAGATGTCTCTGAATGGTAATAGAGTACATAAAGCAAAAGATAAACTAAAGCTAAGCTCCGATTGCCAAGAGCTCACCCTGAGTCTGAAGTAGTCCCCAACAGATCCTCCAAGCACGAATCACAAGTGATCTAACAGCGATGGCCCACGCTAAGATCTACACCCAAAGATGCAGGGGGTAGGGTGAGCACCAAATCCAAAGCATAAGGTACCCAGTAGGTATCATAGGCTGACTGGGAACATATAAGATAAAAGCGTAGTAACAGACAGAATAGAAGCAAGTAGTCACAAAAATCAACGAAAGGTACACAGGAACTAGCCCAGAGGGAAATCAACAGAACCACATGTGAGGCCAGCAAGCCGAATATATACACCATAGGCACAGGTGAAAGTAAGAAACAACGCACCTGGGGTCCTTGCAATAACAGTGTATACATAATAAGTTTACAAAATGGACGGTATACCGGTAACCTCAAGTGTAAGAAGAGGGAAAGAGTAATGATAGGCATGCTCAGAGACATGAATCAAACTCAACTAATCATATCAATCTCAAATCCAGAAACTAACAGTTTAGCAGTAACCAATTTCATTCTTAACCGTAACAGGGAACAATTCTGTAAGTAAATAACAATAGTCTACCTACAATCCCCCGGCCGCCCATACAACCGAGGAACACAAACAAGTGAAAACAAACCCTCCGGCATCCCATACTAATGGAGCGTACAATCAATAAACAACAAACAAGGGTGGAGCCTCAAACATTTAATGATATGATGCATGAAGATCTCAAGTGAAATGGTATCTCTGTATGTACCTCCCCCGGTGCCGATCCGGCCCAGCAGGTAGGTTTCATGGAAGGACACTGCCCGTATACCTCTACTCTGCCGTATAACCTTACTCCGGCACACGCAACCCAAAGCCCCAGGCCCGGATGGCAAGGTCCGTGGAGGTCCCTGACCCCATACTAAAACTCAGTATCAAAATATGTCGTCCGGAAGCAAGTCTTGTTTCAAGATAGAGACCCAGTCTCGAATAAGCATGCCCAGACCCTGTCCATGACTAAAGTAGTAGGAAAATATCTCAAAAACCCCTCCGAGGGTGCCCGGGCATAACCAGGTCTAAATAATAGAAACTCATCTCAGGTGCTCGGTCCGACCGAGGCTAAACTCATCTCAAGTAGCAAGAAAACTCAACTAGCACCCCGGCCCTGCCGAGTCTAGCGTTAATCGTAAAACTGATGATTTAAATCATAATTTTACTTTCTTTTACTCAAGAATATTCACAAGTTAAATCAAACCATTTCCAATTCATTTTCATCAAAAATGGGCCCCCGGGGCCATGCAAGGTTTAGAAAATAGTGTCAGTAGGCCCGAAGCCCAAACCATATTTAAACATGGATAAAACCTCTTTATATGCATGGAAATGGTATGATCACACACAATAGCTGCCCAGCAGCTCACAATTAACCTATCGACCCTGCACAGGCCCAGAGCTACTCAGCAAGCATAACCAGCCTAGAAGGATAATTCTATGCCTGGGACTCGCGGACATCCCCAAAATCCCACCTTCTATGTTCCAGCGTCAACCAGGCCTCACCGGACCACAAGGGTAAATAAAATATATCGGCAAGTACTACAAACAACGGAGGAACAAAAGTAGGCGGACATGAATAAAATGGTCGAGGTCTGTGGTGCCAACCTAATAATCCAACCCAAGGATGCCAGCTAGTACAATTTTATCCTATAAATGCGGAGTCTAGGGAAAATAATCCGTAACCTACTTGTCGTCCGATGTCAAGCTTGAACTTCTCCAAAAAACTCCGAAACGAAATTACACTCAAACTCGGACTTGAGTAACTTGACGTAGATAATTGATTTCCTTTTCAAAATTAAACACAACGTAAAAATATATCTCGTTCCACCTAATTCTCTCCATATACGTATGTAGAGGGTAACATTTGTTGCTGCAACGTCTTCTTTCTAAATACAGAAATGGAAAGGACTTAAAAAAAGTTGGTAAAATGAGAAGAGATCTACTATATAATATAGATATATATCTTTGGAGATATTAGTGGAATGCCTAGTGGCATTATGCACCATTCTGTGCACTTTCCACAACTCCACGTGGTGTTTGGTGTCAACCCAAAGTATTTTATCCCGTTATATATATACTCGGGTATTGCATATATTAATGGTAAAATATATATAACTTTTTGAATATACCATAATTAATAGAAAATCATTTTAAAAAAAACCTACTATATTATAATAATAATTTTCAACATAACTAAGTTTACTATCTCCGTTAACACATTACAATTTATAAAAACCTTATAAAATAAATACATACACAAATATCTCGTAACAAAACTATTTTAGGAAGGCAATAAAAATATAACTTTCTACCACATTCAACTTTTAAATTAAATATTTTCAAGTATACGTGCGATGCTAATAAAATTCTTAAATTTAGGTTCGCAATTCACCATCGCACGATTTTGATACTCAAGAACTCTCTTGGAACCCTCCCTTATGTTTTCTCACTGTTTCAGAACTGAAATGGCGTTTTAAAACATGAAGTTGAGGCTTTAAATCGATTTTGACCCGACCCAGTTCGCGACCCAGTTCGCGACCCAGTTTCTGCCAGACAGTTCGCGGTAAAACAGTCATAACTTTTTACTCCGAGATCAGTTGGATGTGAGGTTTTATACGTTGGAAATTAGACTCGTAGACCTTCGATTTAGTATTTTGGGGACTTCCAAATCTTTATATATTGAGAGAAAGGCTCTGAGACATTTTACCCAAAGTTCAGAAAATTTATTAAAGAAACTTACGATAACTTTTGCCGACTTGCTTGAATTCAAAATTTATCATACGACCAAGCAAATGGCCCCGACATTGAACTACCGGTCCCGACAAGCCTTAAATGACTTGGGGCCGCTACAAACAAGCTCTAATGGTACAAGGAAAACGTATACGTGAAAATAACCAGAAGGGTCATTACAGCAACGGTCATATTTTTAGAGCAACGGTCATACGGCTAAGCCGTGTCAATAGGTACAAAACAATATGGCAACGGTTATGAACGTTGCTTTAAGATAGTTATAGCAACAGTTTGGAAGTGGTTACTAGCAAGTCTATTCTCATAGGCACAATTTCAATTAGTGTTAGGAGGGTTTTCACTCATATTATCCTAAGTCTATCTTAAGCTCCTCATTCCTCACTCAAATAGGAAAATCCCTCTTCAAGCTCAATTCTCCAAGCTCCAAGTCAAGTCTCCAAATCTTTTCCATTAAAGTGGGTAATGTTCATCCAAGGTATGTGGGTCTTTAACAATGGGTTCCTTTCACCCTTGTGCCCAAAATCCCCAAGTCTTAATTTGGATTTATGGAGTTATGAAATTAGGGTTTTTATCTAAATTTGGAGAAAATTTATGAAATCAGTTTCTATGTTTAAATTCATGGTTTCTATTGATTACACATGATTTGATTATGATTCTCTTGTTGATTTTAAAAGCCCAAGAATGAAAGTTGATTTCTAGCATAAACCCATGAATTTGCATGTTTTCAAGAGAATGTAGGCATGATTAGATATCATGACCTTTATGTAATTACGAAGTTGCATGCCTAATTTTTATGATTCTATGAAAATATATGTTTTATAAAAATTGAACTAGAGCTATGCAAATTTTACAAGTCATGAAGTATGCAAGTTTTTCCATGATATGAAATATGATGCAAGGAAAGACGCCCGATGTTCCATCAATGCTCATGGGTCATTTTCTAAACTAAAACTCATGATTAGTATGACGATCCGGGGTATGAACAAGTCATGAATAAGTATGAAAAAGTTTGGCATTAGATATGTCACATGTATATGAGCTCATGCTATTATTATATTTTGGGAGTAGCATTTAGCACTGAGAGACGAGGGTTCAGATAACCCAAGTCTAAAACTACGTTGCCACCGTAGGTTGCTCGTGTTGAGGCTTATTATTACAGGATCTTGGTATGACATGGTTCTAACCTTGACCGGTTAGGACAACTCTTTCAATGTGGGTGCATGACACTGAACTCCATGTAGCTCAGAATGGTTTAATATCGGTTAAGAGAAACTCCCACATGTTTATTTTTAAGTTATGAAGTTATGTATAAATTTATATTTTGGAACCTAAGCCTTCCTTCATGTCTTATGTTTTACCTTGTCATTTATTTATGGTCCTTCTTTATATAATAAGTTCATTTCAAGAATGTTCTAAATTGATTCTGTCATAACTCATGCATTGCTCACATACTTAGTACATTCTATAGGACTAACACATATTGCACTGCATCCTTTGATGATGCAGATTCAGGTACCCCTTCTCAGCTTCGTGGCTAGAGTCTCAAGCCACCTCTTTTGTCAACTGTGGTGAGTCCTCATGGTTCGAGGACTAGTTATGATTTTCCTTATGATATCTTTACTTCTATACTCTGAGTTAGCTAGGGTCTTGTCCTAGCAACTCTTTATGTTATGACTAGAGGCTTTCAGACATAGTTTGTATTTGAGTTCCCTTTTTTGATATTGTATGTTATGTGGCTCTTAGACCTTTATTGATGTTTCCTTATTGGATTTTTGTATTATGCTTTCTCTTATCTTTTGTTATGCTTGAGAATGCTATGACCAAAGGTTAGCTTGGGATCCTTGTGGTCCCGAGTCCCGTGTTACGTCTAGGGGCGTGACATCTACATTCGGGTAAGGCTAATATAGTGGCCAATTCCCTCAGCAGACTGTCTATGGGTAGTATGTCTCATGTTGAGGAAGAAAGGAAATAATTGGCTAAGGATGTTCATAGGGTCGCTTGCCTAGGAGATTGCCTTACAGACACAACAAATAGCAGTATGATAGTTCAGAATGGGTCAGAATCTTCTCTAGTAGTCGAGGTGAAAGAGAAGCAAGATAGTGATCCCATCTTACTTAAGTTAAAAGGTGAGGTTTATCAACAGAGAGTAGAAATCTTCTCCAAAAGGGGAGATGGTGTGCTTCACTACCAGGGTCGCTTATGTGTTCCTAATGTGGATGAGTTGAGGTAGCAAATCCTGATAGAGGATCATAGTTCTAGATATTCTATTTATCTCGGTGCTAATATTATGTACCATAACCTATGAGAATTCTATTGGTGGAATGGCATGAAAAGAGATATCACAAATTTCCTGACTAAGTGTCCAATTTTCAGCAAGTGAAAGTGGAACATCAGAGATTGGGAGGTGTGACTCATTATATTAGTATTCCTATTTGGAAGTGGGAAGTGATCAACATGGATTTTATTACATGCCTACCTCATACTCGCAGGCAGCATGACTCCATTTGGGTGATTATGGACAGGGTGACCAAATCAACCCACTTCTTAGCCGTTAAGACTACATATTCAGCAGAGGATTATGCCAAACTCTACATTAGCAAGATAGTCATGTTGCATGGGGTTCCCTTGTCTATCATCTCAGATAGAGGTACTCATCTTACGTCTCATTTTTGGAGATCCTTTTAGAAAGGTCTTGGTACTTGGGTAAATCTTAGCACAATATTCAATCCGTAGATAGATGGTCAGGTAGAGCGTACCATCTAGACCTTAGAGGATATGTTAAGAGCCTTTGTGATCGATTTCAAAGGTATTAGGATGATCGCTTGACCCTCATAGAGATTTCCTACAATAACAGTTTCCATTCTATTATTTAGATGGCCCTGTATGAGGCACTTTATGGGCAGAGGTGTAAATCACCTTTTGGCTGGTTTGAGGTAGGTGAGGTAGTATTGATTGGGCCAGATTCAGTTCATGAGTCTATGGAAAAAGTTCATCTTATTAGGGAAAGGTTGAAGACAACTTAGAGTCGCCAGAAGTCCTATAAAAATGTGAGGAGAAGAGACTTGGAGTTTGAGATTGATGATTGGGTTTTCCTGAAAGTGTCACACATGAAGGAAGTGATGAGATTTGACAAGAAGAGGAAGCTCAGTCCTAGATATGTAGGTCCTTATAGAATCTTGAAGAGGGTTGTTAATGTGGCTTATGAGTTAGAGTTTCCAACCCGACTAGAAGCGGTTCACCCAGTCTTTCATATTTCTCTTTTGAAGAATTGCGTGGTTGATCCGGCATCAGTTTTGCTATTAGAGAGCATGGGTGTGAATGATAGTCTCACCTATGAAGAGGTTACATTTGAGATTCTTGACCGTCAGGTTCATAGGTTGAGTAATAAGGTGGTCGCTTCAGTGAAAATTCATTGGAGGAACCAGTCTGTTGAGGGAGCTACTTGGGAAGAAAAGCACCTATAATGGCCAAGTACCCTCACCTCTTTATTTTTGATCCAGATTTAGCTTGAGGTAATAGTTCCTCTCCAGTTTCTCAATTTTCTTATGTGCATTTCAGTCTCAGCATCATGTTTCCTTAGCTATTTCTGTATTTTCAGCATACTTTCATATACTTAGCACTCAATTCAGTTAGAATTCAGCTTCTTAGAACTTATTTGGTAGGGATTGCAGCTCTTTTCCTCCAAACTCAGCTTGTTTAGTCTTTATTCGAGGATGAATGATCCCAAGGGGGAGATATTGTAACACCCCAGAATTTCCATGCCTAGAACTAGCTCAGAAAAATCAAAAAAGGAAATTTTCCAAGTCCCAGCCAAAACCACAGATGGTTTCCATGGACCGTGGAAGGGTCCATGGGTCGTGGAAAGCCTTAATGGAACTCAGACAGAGAGCTTCCAATTTGGGTTCAAGTTAGGTAAAGTTCACAAGATGGAACCACAGACTGTGGAACAATCCATGTGTCATGGATTCCACTCGTGGAACTCAGACCTGAGGGTCCTCAATTCCTCAAGAACCATGAACTAATTCTATGGACAGTGGATGGTTCCATGAAATGTGAACCCAGTTCATGGAACTCAGACCTGCATCATGACATGAAGGCCTAGGAACCACGATAGGGTTCTACGGGTCATTGAAGCATCCACAGATCATGGAACCCATTCGTGGAACCTGAGTCACAAATTTTTTAGAAGTTTACTTTTAATAAATTCAGGGGCATTCTAGTCTTTTCCCTACACTTTTAACTCCGACCCTTAGTCATTTTGGGGGTAATTAAAGGGATTTTTACTCTTATTTCCCTATTCACCCTAAACTAATTGACACTTAGCAAAATTAGGAGAAAAGAAATGCTTCTTCCTCTTAAGAATAAGCATAAGGTTCTCCCAAGTTCAGCCCCCAAATCCAAGGATTTCTTTCTGGGATTTTCCTCCTGGTATGTGGGATTTGATCAATGGGTCGCTTTCAACCATTTTGTCTATAGATATAGTAAAGCTCCTAAATTTTCAGTTAGTTCTTCAGACCTAGGGTTCCTGTGAATTGAAGTTTTCCCTTGAATTCTAGTTTTTCCCCGTGTATTATCGACATGTTTATATCATTCTTGAAGCCTAACATGATTATTCTATCAGAACCATAATAAATCCCAACATTGTGATATCATACTTGAACTTTTATATTCCATGTTTAAACTATCTATTTCAGTCAGACTCTAGCATTGTATTGATATGTTAAATTCGTTAGGGTGGTGGGTTATGAACACCCGATCAGTTTCTAGATTCATGCAAGCTAGCCAAATATATCAATCAGTCTTACTTCATGAGTTGAATGCCCTCAGTTTTTAGTATTATTACCATGCATTCTTAGAATAATCAATATTTGAGATATCCAGTATACCAGTTTGCATTTATTACTTGTATATTCAGTTGGGAGTAGACTTAGTAGCGAGGGGATGAAGGAATGAAAGCTCACCCATCAATTTAGGATGATACCTTTAGTAGAAGTCCCTGAGTCGCAAAACTAAGGCGCCACAGTAGATTCTATAGGGGTCACCCATCAATGTAGGCTAGTCACTTGTTGGATATTAGTTTCATGGATCCACGCCAGATATGATTATACCCTGGCAAGGTATGAATAACCTCCCAACCAGTGTTACAGGTTTGCCCCATAGTTAGCTTAGATTGGGGTATGTCGATTAACAGTAGCTCCCACAGTTCATATTCAGTATGTGCATTGACCATGTATTCAGTACTCAGTTATTCATTTCAGTTCAGCATATTAAGCTTCATGATAAATAGTTGTTAATTGGATCAGTTTATCCTTCAACTTCATGTTTCAGTATACCTTCTATGTATAGTATTCATGTATACAATTTTGCATATATTTTGCATGCTCAGTACATTCAAAGTACTGACACATACTTTTGTGCTACATCCTATTATGATGTAGGTTCAGGCGCTCAGTATCCAAACCGCGGTTAGTGCGATTCCCCAATCCCTACTCAGCATCTCAATGGTGAGTCCTCATAGTTTGAGGGTGACACTTATGTTTATTTATTCGGATTCTATTTATAGTTTCACACTTTTAGAGTTAGCTGGGATCTTGTCCCAACAACTCACTTCAGTTAGAGGCTTTTAGACATAATATTAGTTTTACCTTTTGGCAGTCGGTGTTTATTCAGATTTTTATTATATTTTCATATATATTCAGAGATTATTGGATTATTTTCCAAACTTATTTATTAAACTAGTTTAGCTTCAGCAAAATTAGTATTTTATTCAAAAATTCTTAGTCATGCCAGACCATGGGTTAGCTTGGGGTCACTTGTGACACTAAGCACCATGTTGCATTTAGGGGGTAGTCTTGGGGCGTGACAATTACTCCCCTCACATTGCATATATGCTATCTGATTTTTCAATTTTTCATCAGTTTACTACTAATAGGGTGCGATGCAACATACGTCTGTGAGTCAGAACCTGTGATGTGCAGATGATGTCACATATATCCTTCAAAAAAAATTTCGTGTAGCCATTTTTTGAATCTCCATGCATTCTTAAAACAAACTAAAAACAACAAAAAGGTGAAGTAAATAAATCAAAACACTTGGGTTGCCTCCCAAGAAGCGCTTGATTTTACTTTGCGGCTCGATGATAGTACCTAAAGTATCAATCATTGCTTGGGAGCATGCCAATATGATTGACACAACCCCATCCAAAACTCCGAAAGTACTTCTTTAAGATCTTCATCAACTCCTCCTTTTGCCAAACTAGCAATATCTTAGATGTGGGTAATGAGAGGATGTCATTAGGATCAATGTACAGATCCACCCAATATGGTGGTGCAAGCATGATAAATTCTACAGGGTCTTTCTTCCTTCGAACATCATAGACATCAAGCTGATCATTTGGTGGGTCATCCCTAATCTCATCTTTACAAAGACCTTTAACCAACTCATCCTTGGTGGTAATCACTGGCACAACCCAATATTCATTCGGGGGCTTCATAGGTTGACATACATTGAACGTGACTTCTTTGCTCCACATAAAAAACTTGAGTTCTCCTAACTCCACATATATAAGAGCTCTTTCGGTGGCCAAAAATGTGCGCCCTAAAATAATAGGCACCTCTAAGTCCACGTCATAGTCTAACACCACAAAATCCACCGGGAGTATAAATTTTTCCACCTTTACCAACGCATCAAACAAGATACCTACCGATCATTTCATTGAACGACCAACCATTAACAACCTCATAGGTATTGGCTTAGGAGTCCCCAAACCTAACTTCTTAAAGATCACAAGGGGCATCAAGTTGATGCTTGCCCCAAGGTTCTATAAGTCCTTATTTAAAAAATAAATGACAATAGTGCATGGAATGGTAAAAGCGCCCTGATCTTCTCTCTTGGGTGCTTAGTTACTCGTCATGACTGCACTATAATTGTGGGACACTTACACCATCCCCATATCAATCACTCTATTTTTTTCAACAACTCCTTCATGAATTTCACATAGCCCGTCATTTGCATTAGAGCGTCAACCAATGGGATGTTTACCGAGAGCTTGCTAAACAAATCCACAAACTTCTTAAATTTGTTATCCTCCTTCTTCTTAATCAGCCATTAAGGATATGAAGGAGGACATTTAGGCACCTTCCTTGGCTCACAAGAAACTTGTTCCTCATTTGGTTCCTCAAGATCTACCACCACTTGGGGAGAGTGCTAGACTTCCTCCTCTTCACTACATGGAGTCTCATTTCTCACTTCATTATTGTTTTCATCAACAATCACATTGGGTGCACTAAGCTTCACCCTGACTTATGAATCTTCACTCCTTCTCTTTTCAAGTGAAACTTCTTTGGTTTCAACACCAACTTTATCAAGAATCTTTACACTCCTAGTGACTAAAGCCATTACATGGCCATCATTTTTTGGGTTAGAAAGAGTATCTCTAGGAAGAGTTCCCTTTATTCGAGGGTTTATTTGAGTTGATAGATGGTTTATTTGAGCCTCCAAGTGTTTGATCAATGCCAAATGATAGCTTATGGATTGGTGAAGGGTAGACACATCACTCTTCAAGTCTTTCACTACATTGTCCTTAGACTCAAAAAATTTCAACACAACCGCCAACATCTCTTCTATGTTTGAACTAGCGGGGTTACTAACAATTGGTTGGAATGGAGAAGCATTTACCTTGGTACCCAAGGTGAGAACCCACTAATAGATAACAAGATTTCTCATCCACCGATGTGTAAGCACTAACTTCCTCATGGTTTTGGTCCCCATGCGTTCTAAAATTGTATTAACACCTTTAGTCTCAACACCCATGATGTGTTTTGCTAACAACTCAATTTGAGTCATCATCTTAGCCATGGTTTCATCTTGTTCTTCCTCTTTCCTTCTCATTTCATTGGTCATGATGAAGGAGGTGAAACCTATTGTCACCTCGACCTCTCTTGTGTGCCTCGCTTGTGAGAAAGAATGGAAATAGTTGGAGTCAAATTGACTCTTGAATAATGTTGTTAAAAATAAAGGGTTGTCATATTTCTATGAAGTTCTGGATGTGTCGGTTGGCATTATCACTTGCAAGTCCTCCGAAAAAGCCCTTCATTTATATCAAGTGAAGCATGGTGGTGGTCATATGGAAAATTGCATTTCTAATAGTGGGAGGAAAGTGTATGGCTCCCATGGCACCATGAATAATAGGCTCGTTCTCCACATCCATGAATTCATCCACGCTGCCTTGCTCACTAGCACGGCTCATAAATTACATGTTTTCAATACCAAAAACAACAAAAACATAAAAAGGAACAACTTGCTAAACTAAAGTTAATCAATAGACGATAAATGGCAAATCAAAAGCCAATCCCCGACAATGGCACCATTTTTTGTCCATTTAATTTCATCACACAAAGGTTCGTTGTCAACAAGGTTGTGCTCCATTTTTGTAGCTTAAAGTACCTAAAATTTTAGAATCAAGTTAGGAAAATCATTTAATCATGTTAAGCACTTTAAATCACTGCACATGAGCAAAATAATCAAGCCAAGAAGTTCAGTAGTTTAAACTTGCAAAGCCATTATTTTCAGCATTTCGGGACAGTGGTGCACCTGCGGAATACGTAACCCAATGTGAGATCAGGGTCGATGGATATTGGTATGAAGATTCACTAAAAATTGTCAAGTCAATTCATGAGAGTAAGCAAAGTATTCAAACAAGTAAATAAAATTGGGGGAAATGGTTGGGGAATTAAGATTTGAATTGTAACAAGTTGTTGATGTAAACATGAGTATTTTAAACAAGAAAGGAATCCTAGGGGTGTGCTTCCGATGGGGTCATACAATGGGATAGGGGTTGATTATGAAAATAAACTCTCTATCAAGGTATGGGTAGCCTTGGTCATAATCAAGCTTAGTTGTGTTTTAACCCACTAAGCATATATACACTATGGTTTCTTTCAAACCCCATACTTATGCAATGAACTAACCAATAGAATTAGGTGAGTTAGGCTATTTCTAGCCCCAACTCTTAGGTGGAAATTTCCTAAATCAAGCTATTTATAGCCTCAATTTATGGTGGAAATTCAAATCCCCACTATTGAATTCTTACCCAATTGATGAACCTCTTCTTCAAGTAAGCACACAATTAGTAAGCTCAATTAATGTTTGCAACCACTAATTTTATAATGGAAACATGAAAAATTCAATAGATCCGTACATAATAATCAATTATAAACCCAAATAATCAACACCCATTCTCAAATTAAAACACCCATCATACACACACACCTAGAATTGAAATTAGCTATTCATAATGAAGGAACAAAAGAATATACCAAATGGGTGTCCAATAATTCCATTTATCTTCAATAACTAGTTTCAAATTCCAAGCTCAATGTATTGACAATGGTGTTTTTCACTACAAAGAAGAAAAAGAATTGTACTATAAAGTGTACTCTATTCTCTATTCTATTCTTTATGCTTTCTCTATGCTAATTGGGAATTGAAAACTCAGTATATTCCTTTGCATATATCCCAAAAAGAGTTTTGGGACCTTTCCAATTACGCCACACATTTGGACAAATTTTCCCTTCGAGGCATGTGCAAAGGCACCTGCGGTCTCCCCTTGCGACTTGCAGCTCGCAGGTGCCTAGTCTTCAAAACAGTGAAATCTCTTCACTTGCAATCCCATGTGCAAAGGAAGGGGTGATCACCGTTGGCCACTTGCGTATCGCATGTGTACGACTGCTGAGGCAGTGTTTTAGCTCCCATATATGCTGGTACCTGTGAAACGCAGGTGCTCTCTTGCTTCACACATGTTGGTTCACACATTCCAGCAAATTCTTGCTCTTCTGGTCATCTTTGTAACTCGGCTTCCATTTTTAGCTCCTTTGGGTTCAAATCCTTTTCTTCCTTCAATTGACCAAGAACGTTTGCATATAAGACAATAAAGGTATAAAATACTTCTAAACTGCATCAAATCAAGGCAATAATTCATGAATCAAGGCTAAATAAGTTGGTAGATTACCAATTTATCAAACCTCCAACCTTGAATTATTGTTTGTCCTCAATCAAGACACTCATAAGGTAAAGGATTGAAACACACTTCTCAAGACATAAGAGCCTCACAAAGGACTAAACCAACTCAAAGACTCAAGTAAATAATAAATGAAAGACTCAAACAATGGTGCTTATCTTAATTGGTATCACCATAATCTCAACGCAAATACACATTTCAAAACTCTTGTGAAAAGACTTCAATTTTCATTCAAAATTAGGGGATTTGCTATTCAAAACAAGATTACCAAGCTTATCAAGTTATTGCCATTGACCTTCAAGGTTTGCCTCAAGATTCTCCATGCAACTTGTTTCATTAATTCCTTTGAATTTAAATTGAGATGTCACAACCCAAAATTGGGCCGTGATAGCGCCGACTAAAACCCTCTAGTAGGCAAGCTAACCCAAAAATGTGAAATTATAGTAAAATAATTTTAATAATGAAAAGCGAGTGGGAAACATACTAGAAGGGGCCAACAATATATATACATACCAATAGTAATAAATATACAAAAATGGCAAAAAAAGTGACCGAGAAGATAAAACATCTAAAAGACCAACCTCTGACCTGGTGTCATCAGTACAAAAGCATCTAAAGTGCGGAATAGCTATATAACATGTGCTGTCTATCCAAAATGCAAAAATGCAGACATATATGCAGATGGAAAGTAGTAAAGGATCTCCAAATGCTGGGAGATCACCATAATCCGAACAACAGCTATCGATGAATGACTGGAGGGTTAACGAGGGTGGCTCGTACTAGGTCCTGCATCAGAAAAAGATGCAGAGTGTAGTATGAGTACCAAAACAATGGGTACCCAATAGGAAACATAGGCCAACCGAGCTAAAAAAGATAATATATGTTATAATACACAAGAAAGTAAACTAACTACAGGGACCCATCTAAATCTAGTTATCAATAGAAAATAGAATTACCTAAAATGATGACGAAGTTAATAATCATAAATAAGGCAAAGAACTCCAAGTTCACATAGGCAATGCAATGCAATGCATCATGAGGTGATATGATGTGGTATATGGCCAATGCAAAAAGCAAAAATGCGGTATGTGGTACCCCAAGTGCCCAAAAAATAACCTCGAGTTCATCAATATATGCATAGAATAAAAACCTGAATATGTGCTCCTCACGCTGCCTGAAATGGTTCCTCAGACTAATCAACAGAAAAGTAAATAGAGAAAAAGGTCCGAAAATGTCCGTTGGACCGGCATAAATAATGGTACTTTCCTTTCTTTCGAAAACCAGTGGTTAAGTAAAAAAATTCTCAAGTTTGAACCAAAAAACCTATATTTTCGTTATTTCCAAACCATTTGTCATGCAATGCAGCATGAGATGTGATGTCAAATTCAAAGAATATGAAATACGTATAAGCAACCAGGGTAAAACACCCTCAAGACAAGACAACTAACCTGGAACTCCATTCGATCCACACTATGGCCTCGAGCCCACAGATACACAAATACGGTAATAAATGGACGGAAATTGAAATAAAGCAAGAAATCAAGTAAAACCACCTACTCTGCCTCTAAAACCTCCCTAAATTATTCTAAGGATTTCTAGGCTAGCCACAACAATTCTACAAGCTCCTATACTAAGGATAAACATGGTAGTACTAGTCCACAACTTTGAAAATAGCCAAAAATAAGCAGTAAATAGGAGTTAAGCCTAATTCTAACATAAAGCTTAGCCTAACATTTATGCAACTCATAACATATATAATCTAACTAGGCCAAGTCTAAGATAAATAAATTGTAACCTACATCGGGGCCAAACTACAAGAATAAACCATCACTCGTGTGCCTTCCCCTTTCGAATAGCCTTAGAATGCTGCCAAACTATCAACAATAGGCGAAATGATCTAATGGACCCTTGAACTTGTACGAGTTTGTATTCTAGACACTTCTATTTAGCCCTTTGTAATCTGAACCCCTCAACCCATCAGAACACAATATTTTAAACACTTTTTTTGACTTGGCACTTAAGCGTGTAGCACAAATGCTGACACATAATTAAAAAAATAAATCCTAAATAACACGTAGGAAATTACGTGGAATTAAATTAAAAGCCTCAGAAGCTTTTTTCATTTTTTCATTTTCTTCTTCGTTTTTCACTTTCACTTCCACTTTCTTCTTCATTTTTCATTGATAATGAACAAAATCCTCCATTGCTCTTGAGGATTGAAGGTATCTATGTAAGTTTATCCTAATTATTTCAAGTTTGAGTTTGTTTGTTTGTTTTTGTTGGTTTTTGTTCGTGTTATTGTGTCTTGTTTATGATTTTAGGGCTTTTATTGATTAACACTATTTTTGTTGATATTTTTTGGGGGTGTTGCTTTGTTTCATATGTAATGCTAGTGTAAGATGTATATGTAACAGTGTTATGCCTTCAATGGCATATATTGTGATTTCGATTAGATTCTAGGGTTTTTTCGTAAAATCACAATTTTGACTGATTTTCTCTTTTTGAAATTTCTTGGGTATTATATACATCAATGGTCCATTGGGACATATCAGACATGTGGAGAAGAATTTTTGCACCTTTTTGTTTAAATATTAGGTTTTTTTGTTGTTTGACCTTTAAAAATTAGGGCTTTTTATATGTATTGACTGTGTGTTTTCTTGTCATTGTACAGACATTGTAAATAAATGGCTTCAATAATAGTGACACTTCAATTTCACTATAGGGTCTATTGTTTGTTAGACCCTAAGCTAAGGTATGCTAATGTAGTTTGTAATGTTGAAATTATTGAAATAGATGTAGATGAGCTCCATATAATGTTGTTTTAGAAATTAGCATCAGAATTAGGTGTTAAAGAAGTTGAAACCTTTGGGTGTAGAGTTAATAAAAGGGGTGGTTATTACATGTTAAAAATAGATGGTGATGTTTTAAGGTTTCATAATAATTTGAAGGTTGGAGACTTTGTTGATGTATGTGTGGTACATCAAATTAGTATACTTTTAGTTGTTGAGGATGAAAATGAAGTGGAACTTGCCAAAAAGTTATCCACAAATATAGGACAACCAAGTGTCCACAAGTCTATGGCTTATGTGGCACCCCTCCCACCCTTATTGCTAATTGGTAATGGTGATGTGTCAACCTCCCCGCAATTTGATAAAAATGAAAATAAAAATGAAAATGGGGATATAAATGAAAATCAGTCTCTTAGGGTAGACAGAGGGAAAGAGAAGATTTCTTTTGAAGACTTAGATGAAGGTCAAGGTAATGACTTCTCCTCATACCACCTTCAAACTTCTGATTCTGATATAGATCTAGCTAAAAATGATTCTGATTCTGATTCACTTTATGATGTTGATGAAAACATTGATGCCTTGAGTGAAATAGATGAGGAGTTGCTTCAAGCTAGACAGTCTAACATCCAACAATAAGTTAAAGAAAAGGCTGACAAGGTGAATCTAGATAAGATAGCATCTGATCCTGTAGGTATAGATGCTAGTTTTGAGGACATTTATAAGAACAAAAGGGGAAGATATGAAGGTAAATTGGGTGGGGATGACCCTTACTTTGACAACTCATATTCGGGTAGTGACATTAGTGAAAATGAAGGGGATCCTGTTGATAATGATGAAGTGGTAGATCCACCACCTAGAAACTCAACTATCAAGATCTACTTTGACCTAACTGCCAAAAAGGTCATATTTCAGTTGTATATGGTATTTTTGAATTGTGTTGAGTTTAGGGAGGCACTGTAGACTTACTCTATTCAGAATGGTGTGAATCTTAAGTTGAAACCTAATAAGATGGAAAGGGTAAGGGCAAAGTGTAAGAAGAAGGGTTGTCCTTGGGTTATTCTTGGAAGTCTTGATGGTAACACTGGAAATTTCAGCGTGAAGACATACTTTCCTGTCCACAAGTGTTGTAAAAGGACAAGAATCAAGATTTGTAACCCAGTGTGGATTAGTAAGCATTACAAGTACAAGGACAGAATAATGACTGAGCCTACAATCAAATTGCATCAGATTCAAGCTCTTTTAAGGAAGGATTATGGATTGTATATTAGTAAAACATCCTGTAGAAAGGCAAAAATTAGAGTTATGAATGAGCATTTGGGTAATTTTATAGAAGAGTTTGCTAGGTTGTATAATTATGCTGAAGAGTTGAAGACCACTAATCTTGGAACAACTGTATCTATTAGGACATCCAAGAACACAATTCCAGGAAAAGACGTGTTTATGGGCATCTATATTTGTCTTGGATCCTGAAAAAGTGGATGGAGGGAGGGGTGTAGAAGGATAATTAGTTTAGATGGTGCATTTCTCAAGGTTGTATGTAAAGGTATACTGTTGTCTTGTATTTCCAAAGATGGAAATAACCAGATGTACCCTGTAGCATGGGCTGTAGTTGATAAAGAAACCAAGGACACATGGTCTTGGTTTCTTAGGTGCATCAAGCATGATTTAGAGCTTACAGAAACTGAAGGTGAAGGACTGACAGTGATTTCTGATATGCAGAAGGTATAACATCACATTTTTAGTTTTTTTTTTCAATTTACTGTAATAATTAATATTTAACACTTGTTTTTGTTATTGTTTGTTGTTTGATAGGGTCTTCATATAGAACTTACTAATCTACTGCCAAATGCTGAGCATAGATGGTGTGCTAGACATATATGGGCCAATTGGAAGAAGTAGTGGATGGGTGAAGAAAGAAGGAGAAAATTCTGGCAGGTTGCCAGGGCATCTTTTGAAGTGCATTTGCAAGTAAAACTTGATGAAATGAGTGAGTTAGGAGAAGGCATTGTGGAAGCTTTTTTCAAGTATATCAAAGAGGCATGGTGTAGGGCTTTGTTTAAAGAACATAGCAAGTGTGATATGGTTGAGAACAACATGTGTGAGACTTTCAACAAATGGATTTTGGGTGCTCGGTTCAAATAAATTATCACTATGTTTGAGGAAATAAGAATCAAAGTAATGGACAGAATGAATCAAATGAGAGAGTTTTCAGAAAATAGATCACTGATGTATCACCAGTGGCTATGGAAGTTCTTAGAGAGAATGGTGAGCATGCAGCCGAATGTGAGGTAAAGTTTAATAGTGATAGTGGCTTTGAGATCCGGGATCCACCATATAAACATGTTGTTAATATCAAGAAAAAAGTGTGTAGTTGTAGATCATGGCAACTAAAGAGAATTCCTTGTGCACATGCAATTACTGCAATGCATTTCAGGGATTTGGATGTGAAGTCATTTGTTGATCACTGGTATAAGAAGGAAACATACTTGAAGGCATATAATAAGTTTATTCAACCTATGACTAACATGATGATGTGGCCAAAAAGCATAAGACAAGCAATTGAGCCACCTGAGATTACTACCATGCTAGGAAGAACATGTAAAAATAGAAAGAATGATAGTGGTGAACTTGTTAAGAAGAAGTTTGGAAAGGCTACAAGAAAGGGAAGAAAAATGAGATGTTCTGGGTGCAACACTTTTAGACATAACAAGAAAGGATGCCCAACTCTGGTAAACTATGCTTTAATATCTTTATATGCCTCATTTTTACTCTTTTTAATTGTGCTTTTGCTTTAATATTATGTTTTTAGAAAAATGGTTCCACTGCTGGTTTTGAAACTGCTAGAGCATCTGCTACTTGTGATTATACAAGTGCTGCAAGTGGGAGTCAACCAAGTGTCTCTGCAGGTCCAAGTGTGAAACCTACCTCAGCTGGTGTGAGGTCTGCAACTTCCTTAGCAACTGGTGTGAGGCCTCCCAGTGCTACAACAACTGGAAGAAAGCCTCCCAGTGTTACATCAACTAGAAGAAGTCCTCTCAGTGCTACAACAGTTGGTGTGAGGCCTGCAACTGCCTCATCAACTGATGTGAGGCCTGCAACTGGTATGAGGCATGCAACTACTTCTGCAGTATCTGGGAATACTACTCAACAGTCAACTACTAGTGTTTGTGTCCAGAAAAGAAAAACTAGTACAGCTTTGAGAGGTGGTGCAACTCTTGCATATAGAAAACCAAGACAAAAAAGGCAAAAACAGCTAGTTTTAGTGTGCTGTTTGGATCAAGAGGCAGTGTAATAGAAAGGGTAAATATTCTATCATCTTAACACACTTAACTGATATTAGTTAGTGCATCTTTAACTGAAATATTTTATTATTTCTCAGTTTGGAACTACTGATAGAGTGTTACACAGTCCAACATTGAAGAGTTCAGTTCCAACATATATTGATTTTGGTTACAAACCTAATGGACTAAGGTTAAAGGGTAGAGCTGTAGTTACACAAAGGCAGCTACAAGAAAAGAGTTACAGAAGATCAAACTCTTCTACAACCACCCAAGCCACACCAAGCACTCATGCCAACAACACTCAGTCCACACCAAGCACTCAAGTCACACAATAGATTTCTCTTTGTCTAGCTTAATTGACTTCATCCAAACTGTTTTGGTGACTTCATTTCGATATGTTTTTTAGACAATTTGTTTTCTGTGTTTATGAATTTATGGTGCATTTCTCAGTAATTGTAAGACCTAATTTAAATATTGGTGTTTTGGCAAAATGATATTTGTCATTAAATTTCATTATCATTGAACATTGCAATTACAAATCAAGACATCTTAAATACAACAGTTAGAAACCAAATTACAACAATGATAATAACAGTGATATCAATACTAGTGCTTGATCTCCCCTGCCTTCCATGTCTTACATGCCTTCCTTTCCTTCTATGTCTTCCTTGTCTTCCTTGCTCTGAATTTGTTGATGGCTTGTTCATGTAGTATTGTTCATTTGCATCAGTCCATCGAAAGAATCCACAACCATTATCAGTTGCATATTTTTGACAGCCCTAAAACATTCTTCCAGGATTAGTTGATGTCCTTGACATCTTAAGTTCAGCATAAAGACCACAATAACAAACACGAACTGTCACGGTGAGCGACAAAAAATGGGGTTAGAATTAAACTGGAAATGCATGAAAAAGAGAGGAGTATAACAACAACAATAAAAAAATTAATGAAGAATAAATTTGGAGACAGAGAAGATGAAGAAGAAGGCATAAAAAAGCTCAAATTTGTCCAACAATGGTGTTGGAAGCAAATGGGGAAGAAGATGCTAATATAAGCCCTAATTTGACCATTGGAGCCCTTTTTACAAGGTCTCACGCTCCCTTTTTGTTTGTGCTACACGCTCCTGTGTGGTTTATGCCACATAGGAGGCCAAGTCAAAAAAAGTGTTTAAAATATTGTGTTCTGATGGGTTGAGGGGTTTAGATAACAAAGGGCTAAGTAGAAGTGTCCAGAATACAAACTCGTACAAGTACAAGGGTCCATTAGATCATTTCGCCATCAAGAATATAAACTAGGTGTCAAGACGAGAAGAATGACACCAATATTGCTATAGAGAAATTTGGGTTGGAAATCAGGTCAGAAAATGACCCGTGAGGCCCGCACAATGAAACAAAAAAACAAATTTCACCATTATGTTTGCGACGGGTTTACAAAACCCATTATGAAAATTTAAGCGCAAATGGAACTCGTTTAGGGGCCCAAAACACCCCCTAAGTACACTTTAATTGAAGGATTGCATGCAATTTGGAATAAATTTATGGAAAGAAATGCAGCAATAATGCTAGGACAATAACTCGAATGAAGAGAGGAAGATGATTACCTTAATAGGACACAAAATTGACGAGGTTTGGGGATTTGTCCACCTTAGCCGAACTCTAACAATGGACAAAAGTTGTTAGAAGTGAAATGAAATAAAGAAGAAGTTCATTTAAAATGTCAGCAATCGACGCACTTGAGGTCATAATAATGCAGGTGCAGCGATGTTATTGCGCCCAGACCACCGTAGGGGTGAAGGTCAATGAAGACCCCAACTCCATAGGTGCGGTGCATCAGCAGCAGGGGTGCCCCCTGCCAACGTCACCCAGGGCCGCAGGTGCGGCTGGTGACCGTAGGGGCGGCAGCGTAGGTGCGCCCCCAGGCACGCAAGCACACCATACGAGAACCAGAAGCACCACTTGTAATAACACACCTCAAAATTCTTTGATTGCACCCTAAATATTCATTCGGAACCCGGTGAACACAAACCATATATGCTACCCTATAAAAAATGGCATTCTAGACTTAATGAAATCAACAAAACTTCCAACAAAGATCATTTAGAAGAAAAGTGGGCCCCATGACCAATAACCAACTTTAACCAAAAAGAAACTTAATAGCCCAAAATAAATTTGTCCATCGCGGGACCCAAACCAAAGGTCCCTCTAGCCCAAAGTCAATAATCCTGAGCTAACAGCGCTGATGAAATTTCCATCCGAAGCCTCTTCTTCAAATGTTGACCAAACTCAACTCTACGAACTTTAAGAGTTGCAAAACAGGGAAATATGCTTAAAACAAAAATAAACTACCTCAGAATTGAACCATCAGTCTCGACAAGTCATAAATGATCTGTAACTGCTGTTAGAATGCTCAGAATATAGAGAAAGCATGAAAATCAAGAAAATGACCTAGAGGGTCATTACAACATTCACTACTAGAAGAACTTTTGTCCTCAAAAGTTAAGTAAAAGATGTACCTAAAGGCTCAAAAAGGTGAGGATAATGGGTCCGCATATCAGTCTCGATCTCCCAATTAGCCTCCTCGACAGGATGATACCGCCACTAAACTTTAACTGATAGAATCTCCTTTGACCTCAACTTTCGAACCTACCTATCCCAAATAGCAACTGGCTCCTCATCAAAGGCTAGAGACTCATCCAACTGATTTGAGTCCCACTGAAGCATGTGAGACTCATCTGTGATATATAGCTGCAATATAGAAACATAGAAAATAGGGTGGACACATGAAAGAGCAGGAGGCAAGGCTAGCTCACATGCTATCTCTACAATGCAATGAAGGATCTTAAATAGCCCAATAAATCTATGACTGAGCTTACCCTTCCTCCCGAATCTTATCACACCCTTCATGGGAGACACCCAGAGGAACACACGATCACAAACTATGAACTCTAGCTCTTGAACAATCCAATTAGCATAACTCTTCTCTGTACTCTAGGTAGTGCGGAGTCTCTCCTTAATAACCCAAACTCTATTAATGGAATCATGAAGCAAGTCAGTACCCCATGGTCTAACCTCATATGAATCAAACCACCCAACCAGAGATCTGTACTGACTACCATACAAAGCCTTAAACATAGCTATCTGAATACTGGAATGGTAAGTGTTATTATATGTGAAATCTGCCAAGGCTAAAAACTGGTCCATTAACCTTCGATATCAATAACAGAGGCCCGCAATATATCCTCCAGAACCTAAATAGTGTGCTCTAACCGACCATCAGTCTGCAGGTGAAAAGTAGTGCTAAGCTCAAATCTGGTACCCAACCCCCTCTGAATAAACCTTTAAAAACATGAAGTAAACTGAGTACCATGGTAAAAAATGATAGAAACAGGAACCCCATGCAAATGGACAATCTCTCGGATATAAATCTGACCTAACCTCTCTGAACTATAGAAAGTATTAACCGGAAGAAAATAAGCAAACCTTATCAGCCTATCAAGGATCAACCATATAGCATCAAATCTCCACAAAGTTCATGGAAAACTGACTATGAAGTCCATAACTATCCGCTCCCATTTCAACTCCTGAATGGGTAGCCTCTGAGTCAAACCACCTGGCCTCTGGTGCTCAAACTTCACCTGCTGATAGTTCAAGCACCTAGACACGAAATCTGAGATATCCCTCTTCATCCCATACTACCAGTAGTGTGCTGTCACAAGTTACGATACATCTTAGCTACCTCTAGATGAATGGAATACCTAGAACAATGAGCCTCCTCAAAGATCAACCTTACCAGGTCACCAACTCTAGGACAACAGAACGACCCTCAATCCTCAGGATACCCTCTGAATCTATGGTTGCCTTTCTAGCCTCACCTCTTAACGCTTTATCACGAATGATCCTCAACCTCACATCCTGAAATTACTGTGCCTGAATCTGCTCTAACAAGGAAGATCAAGCCTTAACACAAGCAAGAATATGGCCCAGCTTAGAAATATCAAGTTTAACCAACTTTTTAGCCAAAGACTGGATGTTCAAAGCTAAAATTTGTTCCTCTACTACTAAGAATGTCAAGCTACCCATACTCATTGCCTTCTGGCTCAAGGCATCCGCTAACATATTTTCCATACCCGAATATAAAGGATAGATAGGTCATAGTCCTTCAGTAACTCTAACCACCTATGCTGTCTTAAATTTAGGTCCTTCTAGCTGAAAATGTACTGATGACTATGGTGGTTAGTGAAGATCCCACAATGAATGCCATAAAAATAATGCCTCCAAATCTTCAATATGAAGACTACCACTTCTAACTCAAATTCATGAGTGGGGTAGTTCCTCTCGTGAACCTTCAGCACTCTGGAAGAATAAGTAATAACTTGTAACACCCCATAAATTCTAAGCCAAGATCCAATCCATTCTTCATTTGTTGTTAGAACCAAACTAGATGAATTTTCTATGAATCTAAGTATTAAGATTAATTCCTAAGTTTTGAAGGAGTACTAGATGTGAATTGAACCCATAAAGGACCCCTATCTCAAGTTAAGTTTAAAGCCCTTCTACCGATTTAGTTTTTCATGTAAGTTCTAACTAGGGTCAACTTCAAACGATCATAACTCCTATAATATATAGTGTTAGGTGGCGTGGTACCCACAAAATTAAAGGTATGTGAATCTTCTTTCCAACACTGCTGATCGATCATTAATCAATGTCCGGAGTAAAAAGTTATGGGCATTTTAATTAAGCACTATCAGCTGTCAAAATCTGATAGGCTGGCCGACGGGCGTGGGAACATCCCGACGCCCGTGGTGACCATGATGGCCTATGGTGGCAGGGCGTGGGAACTCTCTAGTGAGGATATTTGGCCCCTGTGAGGCCGACGGTGGGGTCCGACGGCCCATGTGAGCCATGATGGCCCGTGGGAAGCGTCGTCCGATAGTTTTCTACACTTTTTCCTATGAGTTTAATTAAGGGTAGTTTTGTCCTTTCCTCACCCCAGGTTCTTCCCCTCATATTTTAAACACCCAAAAGAGTTTATTCCTCATAATAACATCAATATATCTCTAAAGAAGTCCCTCAAGACCCTAAGGCAAGATACCTAGGGTTTCAAGCAAGCAAGATCATAGAAGCTTAAGCAAGGAAGTCTCTCAAGAGGTTTCTTTCAGATTTCTTCTCCAAGTATCCACCTCAAACCTTAGGTATTCTTCTCCAATTTTCGTCCCTAAATTTCTAGCTAGAAGTTCTTCAAGTTTCAGGTATGTGGGTATTCAATAAGATAATTCCTTCACCCTTATGCCCAAAACCCCAACCTTCTAAACTGATTTTATGAATTTCAATATTAGGGTTATTACTCAATTCCTATGGGTTTTTCTTTAATTTGTTTCCTCATGATTCTCCTATAAATTCTAACCTTAATCGCATGATTTTGCATGAATTTTTATAAGTGTTTTCCTATACATGATTTGAAGGCTAACATTTGCCCAATTTGTGAAATTATTATAAATTCAGCTTATTGGCATTTCATGGTTAATCATTTTTTACCCATGATCCATATGAGATTTCTTAAGTATTTTCAAAATCCCATGCATTGAGAATGATTTATAGCATGATTTCACTCTATTTCATGTCTTCAATCAAAATTCCAATTTTTTAAAATCTATAAAAGCTATGCATGTTTTGAGCAAGTTCCACATGATTTTTCTACAAGTATGATGAACGAGGCATGTTTCCAAATACATGATTTTTATCATATAATTAATGACATGACATGGAGCTTAGGGTCACCACAGTGTATTCATGATTTCTATGACATCTCGACATTCCATTAGTGCTCATGAACTATTTTAAAAAAACCAAGGTTTGTGAGTTGTATGATGATTTGGGTTTGCCAATATGATTATGACTATGAACAATTTTTGGCATCAGATATGTCACATGTATGTGAGCTTTATGATATATTTTGGGAGTAGTATTTAGCACCGAGTTGGACAGGGTGAGAGTGCCCTTAGTCCCAGAACTACCTTGCCACCGTATGTTTCCCTCCGTGGATCATGACAGGATCCTATTTACATGGTTCTAACCTTGGACGGTTAGGATAATATTTTTCAGTGTGGATGCATGACACTGGACTCCATGTACCTCATCATGGTTTAATGTCGGTCAAGAGAAACTCCCGCATGAATGTTTTCAAGCTTTTTAAGTCTTATGGTATCTTATTTTGAAGTTTGACTTCTATTTCATGCCATATACTTAAACTACGATATTTACTCATGATATCTCATTATGCATGAACTCAGTTTTAAGCATGCTTTCAAGTACATTTATTTCTGACATATGAATATCTTACATACTCAGTACATTCCATAGTACTGACCGCATACCTCTTTGTGTTGCATCCTATTGTGATGTAGATTTGTAGCCCGCTCCCAGATTCGTGGCTAGTAGATCAGCAGCACCTCCAGCCAACTTGGTGAATCCTCCTCATTCTAGGACTTGGAGTTTAGATTTGTTTCATTATTTAGTCTATTTTATAGTTTTTATTATTTAGAGTTAGCTGGGGACTTATCCCAGCAACTCGTCAGTAGTGGAGGCTTTCAGACATAGAGTAAGATATTCAACATAATTCAGATTGTCATTTTTAGTCTTATATTTATATAACAGATCAATTTTCTCATTACTTTAGTTAATCTTCCATTCTAATGTTTTGGTCAGTTATTAAGTTATGCTAATGCCAGAGGGTTATCTTGAGATTACTTGTGATTTTGGGTCTCGTGTTACGTCCAGAGGGTAGGCTCTGGCCGTGACAAACTTTGTATCAGAGCATCAGGTTCAAGAGTCCTAGGGTGTCTGAAAGCCACGTTAAGTAGAGTCTTTTTCATGAGTGTGAAGTGCGCCACACAGATGAGGGAGAGGCTACAATACATTCTAAGAAAAACTCCACTTCTTTTATATTATTTATCATGCGATAGAGTTTAAATCTATTTATGCTCCAAACTTATATGTTGTTCCCAGTTTTGTTGTCTATACCTCATGTATGAGATGCCAGAAGTAGTAAATCTCAGATTATCAATCAGTGACATTCTCTGAAATTCTCTTCCAGAAACTTGTTACTAACTATTTTGTAAAAGGGAAAAATGTGTACCTGGATTTTTGGGTAGTGTTGACACCCGGTAGATGTTTGGTTTTAAGCCACTAATAGTAGAATGAACCTAGGGCTAGGAATAAGAAGTCAGAAGTATGGTAGCCTAGATGGTAGAATAATAGTTAGCTGGAGTATGTATTTTATAGTTGTATTTTATTAGATGGGTAATGGGATGATACATCCCTTGGTGTAGATTAAAGAGTGGTAAGTAGTTGTACTAGTATAGACCAAGTATAGGATGTGAACAAAAGGATGATAGTATGAGAGTGACAATAATAATTTTGTGGGATTCATCTGGTAGGCGTGATATAGTGTAGAGTAAGAGTTTAAGTTGATGAAATTGCATCAAGTGTGAATATGTGAGCATGATATATATATATGTGGTCTAGAGAAAGATATACGATTTTGAGCCTCTCAGTATAGGCTTTAATGCATTTGGTGCGATGGGTAGTAGAAAAAGAGAGTGGTGGGTTATTAGAACCATGTAAGCTTGACATTACATTGCAAGGAATAGGTTGTAAGTTAATTAATGTGGTATGTACAAACCCTATTTGAGATAGGAAGATTGAGGCTTAGGCTTTTAGGTGAGAGAGAGTCTTATGCTATAGAAGGAAGTGGATATTCATACTAGATTCTAGATTAGTGTCTGTTCTGTTAGGGTAAAATGAACGTAGTTCAGATTAGAGGTTAGTGAGAGGTCCACAAACTTAGAAAGGTAGCACAAATCCAAAGGGGAGATATTTTTACACCTCGGTATCTGTACCAACTTATAAACTTAGAACCCAGAAAATTTTCTGCAATCTTAGACCCAACGAGTAGCCGCCACGAGCATCGAAGCTCTGATGGGCCATGGGGCATGTCGTGGGAATTATCTAGTGGATCTTAACCACTAATCTTCCAGCACGACAGGCATTCATTATGGGCGTCACAGTAGCAATGGCTCGTGGGAATCCCCCGTCAAAATCTCACAGTGGTTTTCCCCTATCTTTCTTTCCCCGATGGGCTATCACTATGGGCGTCGCGGTTGCTACGGGCCATGGGAACCCACCGTCAGAACCCTAGAGCAACCCTAGATCCTAGCTTGCTTTTCCAAAGCTTTGGTCCAATGTCCCATCGTGGATGCGATGCCTGTCGGGCAACCCATGGGGTGACGATTTCCTGTAATTTCAATTTTTAAGTCAGGGGTAGATTGGTCTTTTCCTCTACTCTCTTAACTGCTAAGAGAGGTCATTTTGACACTTGTGGTATGGTTTTACTCCCTATTACCTAAATCTTTCCCATTCCCCTCATTCTAAATTCCAAAAGGGAAAGAACTCCACTCCTCCAAGCTTCAAGATTCAAGCTAAGGATCTCCATCTTCAAGTCTCCATCCCTCAAGGTTCTAGCTTAGAAATCTTCAATTCTGCTATGTATCATTGTAGAATTTCTTCAAGTTGTAGCTCCTAGATATGCTAGAGAAGAGAGGAAAAGTCTTAAATAGTGTAGGATACAATAAACCATAAGGTAACCATAGTTATAAGATTGGATATTGTGATGAAATACATATGGGATTTTGTTGTACGCGACTAGTGATCTCATTGGTTAAGAGCTTAAAGTTAGTTGGTTTTCGTGATAAGAAGGAACGTTATTCTTAGAGAGTAACTCTATATGCAAGAGATTTAGTCAATATAGGCTTGAACATGGTTGAAGAAGGTAGTCAGACTCAGACCTTAGTATCTACAGGTGCGCTGGTGAAAATTTTAGTTGCAAATGGTAAGTGTGCTGCTCGAGGAAGTTAGTGTAGTTAAAAAGGTGTTCTTAAGCTTAAAAGTTATCAGTTGTGTTGTATGGACAGGAATAGTGTTATTATTACTCCCTGCCCAAGGTGCTCATATCATATCAGTTAAGGCCTACCGATAATCATTCCTAAGGCCAGAAAACCCTACGTTCAACTAAGTCCATGGTAGTAAGTTCAGTTTAGAAAATAATAGTTTTCTCGTATAGCTACTCCTCTCAGTTTGATGTTTCATTTAGTTGACTATGATCCCTTATAATGTGTTTGATCACTACGAGTTTCATCCGAGTCCTTACTCTTAATCCACACCAGTTATCATGTTAGATATACAGTTTCATGCCCCATCAGTTATACTTATGCTCTCAGTATGCATGCATGTTCCTGGAATCGATCTCAGTTTTATTTTAGTAAAAAATATGTTACCATAAGATAATTCATCTATTAGAACTCTTTTTATAGGATTGCAACCCTTTCTACCCTCCAATATCAACTTATTAGTCTTCATTCGAGGACGAATGATCCCAAGGGGGAGATATTGTAATACCCCAGAAATGCTAAGCCAAGATCTGATATGTTCTTCATTTGTTGTTAGACCCAAGCTAGATGAATTTTCTATGAATCTAACTATTAAGATCAATTCCTATGTTTTTAAGGAGTACTAGATGTGAATTGAAGCCAAAAAAAGACCCCTAGCTCAAATTTTAGTTGAAAGCCCTTCTACCAATTTAGTTTTTCATGTAAGTTCTAACTAGGATCAATTTAAAATGATCATAACTCCTAGAATATATAGAGTTAGGTGGCCTAGTACCCACCAAATTAATTGTATTTCAATCTTCTTTCACATTCCTCCAACCTCTCATTAATCCAAGTCTGGAGTAAAGAGTATGGGCATTTTAGTGAAGCACTGTCAGCTGTAAAAATCCGATGGGCTGGCCAACGAGCGTTGGAACCTGCGAAGACCCATGGTGGCAGAGCGTGGGAGAAGTCCAGTGAGGCTATTTGTCCCCAGTGAGGCCAATGGTTGGGTCCAATGTCCCGTGGGAGCCAGAAAGGCCCGTGGTAAGCGTCGTCTGATAATTTTCTGCACTTTTTCCTATTAGCTTAATTAAGGGTAGTTTTGTCCTTTCCTCACCTCAGGTTCTTCCCCTCATCTTTTAAACACCCAAAAGGGGTTATTCCTCATAAGAACATCAATCTATATCTAAAGAATTCCCTCAAGACCCTAAGGCAAGATACCTTGGGTTTCAAGCAAGCAAGTTCATAGAAGCTCAAGCAAGGAAGTCTCTCAAGAGGTTTCTTTCAGATTTATTCTCCAAGTCTCCACCTCCAACCTTAGGGATTCTTCTCCAAGCTTAGTCCCCAAAGTTCTAGCTAGAAGTTCTTCAAGTTTCAGGTGTGTGGGTATTCAATAAGGGAATTGCTTCACCCTTATGCCCAAAACCCCAACCTTCTAAATTGATTTTATGAATTTCTATATTAGGGTTCTTACTCAATTCCTATGGGTTCTTTTATAATTTGTTTCCTCATGATTCTCCTATGAATTCTAACCCTAATCGCATGATTTTTCATGGATTTTTATAAGTGGTTTACTATACATAATTTGAAGGCTAACCTTTGCCCAATTTGTGAAATTGTTATAAATTCAGCTTATTGGTATTAATTCATGGTTTCTCATCTTTTACCCATGATCCATATGAGATTTCTTAAGTATTTTCAAAATCCAATGTATTCTGAATGATTTCTAGCATGATTTCACCCTATTGCATGTCTTCAATCAAAAAATCCCATTTTTTAAAATCTATAAAAGCTATGCATGTTTTAAGAAAGTTCCACATGATTTTGCTACAAGTATGATGAACGAGGCATGTTTCCAAATACATGATTTTTAGCATATGATTTATGACATGACTTGGAGCTTAGGCTCAACATAGTGTATTCATGATTTGTATGGCGTACCGACGATCCATTAGTGCTCATGAACTATTTTTAAAAAACCAAAGTTTGTGAGTTGTATAATGATCCGGGTTTGCCAATTTGATTATGACTATGAACAAGTTTTGGCATCAGATATGTCATATGTATGTGAGCTTTATGACATGTTTTGGGAGTAGTATTTAGCATCGAGTTGGACAGGGTGAGAGTTCCCTTAGTCCCAGAACTATGTTGCCACCGTAGGTTGCCCTCCGTGGCTCATGATAGCATCCTACTTACATAGTTTTAACCTTGGTTGGTTAGGACAACCTTTTTCAGTATGGGTGAATGACACTGGACTCCATGTAGCTCATCATGGTTTAATGTCGGTTAAGAGAAACTCCCGCATGGATGTTTTCAAGTTTTTCAAGTCTTATGGTATCTTATTTTGAAGTTTGACTTCTATTTCATGCCTTATACTTAAACTATGATATTTACTCATGATATCTCACTATGCATGAACTCAGTTTTAAGCATGCTTTCAAGTACATTTATTTCTGACATATGCATATTTCACATAGTCAGTACATTTCATAGTACTGACCGCATACCTCTTTGTGATGCATCCTATTGTGATGAATATTCTGTAGCCCGCTCCCAGATTCGTGGCTTGTAGATCAGCAGCACCTCCGACCAGCTTGGTGAATCCTCCTCATTCGAGGACTTTGAGTTTAGCTTCGTTTCAGTATTTAGTTTTGTTTCCTTCATTTTTTATTATTTAGAGTTAGCTGGGGACTTGTCCCAGCAACTCGTCAGTAGTAGAGACTTTCAGACATAGAGTCAAATATTCAACATATATTAGATTGTCATTTTTAGTCTTATATTTATATAACAGATCAAGTTTCTCATTACTTCAGTTAAGCTTCCATTTTTATGTTTTGTTAAGTTATTAAGTCATGCTAATGCCAGAAGGTTATCTTGAGATCACTTGTGATTTTGGGTTCCGTGTTACATCCAGGGGGTAGGCTTAGTGCGTGACATAACTTGGCCCTGCTGCATCAATATGCAACCCAAACCAACATTGATAGCATCACAATGCATTGTAAACCCCTGGGCCTCAACCAAAAGAGTAAGAATTGGAGCTGAAGTTAATAAGGGCTTCAGGTTTAGAAAGCTTGCCTCACCCTCATCAGACCATTGGAAAGGGACATTCTTCTGTGTCAATCTAGTAAATGGAGATGCTATAGAAGAAAACCTCTCCACAAACCATCTGTAGTAACCTGCCAACCCGATAAAACTGCAAACCTTGATAGGAAAAGTAGGCCTAGCCTAATCACAAACTGCCGCAACCTTTGTTGGATCCACCATAATCCCATCCTTGGATACTATGTGCCCAAGGAATGCCACAGACTCAATCCAAAACTCACACTTAGTGAATTTGGCATACAACTGATAGTTTCTTAAGGTCTGAAGTACAACTTTCAAGTGTTGGTCATGCTCCTCTCTACTCTTTGAATATACCAGAATGTCGTCAATGAACACAATAATAAAGGAATCTAGGTAGGCTCTGAACACACAGTTCATCAACTCCATAAATGGTGTTGGGGCATTGGTCAACCCAAAAGACATGACTAGGAACTCATAATGGCCATATCGATTCCTAAATGTAGTCTTTAGGATGTCCATCATCCTAATCCTCAATTGATGATAATTGAACCTCAAGTCTATCTCAAAAACACTGCCACACCCTGTAGCTAGTTAAACAGATCATCAATATGCAACATCCAATACCTATTCTTAATTGTCATCTTATTTAGTTACCTATAGTCAATACGCATGGACCCATCCTTATTATTCACAAATAAAACTAGAGCACCCTACGGAGACATACTTGGTCTGATGAACCCTCTGCTCAAAACATCCTGGAGCTGATCCTTAAGCTCCCTCAACTCAGTTGGTGCCATCTGATATGGCAGAATAGAAATGTGTTGAGTGCCCGGCTAGACATCAATCCCAAAATCAATATCATGATCAGGAAAAAGACCTACTAGATCAGAAGGAAAATATCTGAATACTCACAAACCATGGGAACTGACTCAAGTGAAGTTGTGGTGGCACTAGTATCATGGACGTAAGCAATATAGGCAAAGAACCCTTCCCAACCACCGATAGGCATTCAAAAAGATATAACTCCTCTCGGCATGTGGCTATCGTCACCCTTCCATACTATTAAAGGGATACCTAGCATCCGTAGAGTAACGGTCTAGGTGAAGCAATCCATGACTGCATGGTAGGGAGACAACCAATACATGCCTAAAATCATATCAAAATCAACCATATCTAGCACAACTAGGTCTACCCACGTGTCATACCCTAGAATAGTCACCACACAAGCTCAGTATACATGATCCACTACTAAAAAATCTCCTACTGGGTAGCTACACACAAAGGCATAAGCAATAACTTACAAGCAGACTCCAGACGAGTAGCATAATAAGCAGACATATAGGAGAATATAGACCCCGAATCGAATGAAGCAAAAGTTGACTGATGACAAATGGAGATCGTACCTGTGATGGCAGCATTTGAAGACTTAACCTTTAAATGGCCTGGAAATACATATATATGGATCCGACCTCCATGAACACTCAATCTACCAAACTGAGAACCACTTCAAGTACCCTGGGAACCACCCCTACTACCCTTTGCACCACCACTATCCGGTGGTGCTGAATCCTTGGGGGCTGAACTGGTTGATCATGTCTCCTATGGTGCTGCACTGAAGGACACTCTCTATCAAAGTGGCCTAACTCACCACATTCATAACAACCCCAGCCAACTATACCCTGCTATGATGACCCAGCTAAATCAGAATGACTACCATAACTTATGGACCCAGAATGATTTCCTCGTGAATCCTGAACATACCCTGGCTACCCTAACCCTCGATAATCTCTAATGTCACCTAAACATGCCAACTTGGTTGAGAATGTTGTTGGTGCTGACCTCTACCAAAGAAGCCTCTACCTTGGGATGGTGAACCGCTGTAATTGCCATGATTAGGGGCCCTCTTATTACTGCCCCATTGGGCCTCGTGAAGTACACCCTCAATAGTGCAAGCATGATCCCCAACCTCTAGGAAGGACTAGCCAGATGCTACCATACCCTTTATAGACAAATTGAGCTATAAAGTCGACCCCATGACAAAATGACATACCCTCTCGTGCTCGGTGGGTAGAATCATGATGGAATGCCTAGCCAACTCATGGAAACGAACCACATACTCTAAGACAAACATAGAGCCCTGCTCTAACCTGGTGAACTCATCGATCAATGGCTCTCTCAAACTGCACGATACGTACTTCTCTAAGAAAGTTACAGAGAACTGTGCCTAAGTAAGTGGAGGTGACCCAACTGGTCTGCAAGCTATATAGGACCACCACCACTATTTTGCAAGACCATCCAGCTAAAATACAGTGTAATCTATTATGTGCGAGTCAACTAACCTAAGGTTATGCAACCTCGTCTAGCAACTACTAAGAAACTCATGTGCATCCTCTCTAGGAGCACCAAAAACTCTCGAGGGACCCAACCATAGAAACCTACCAAGCATCTTCTGCTCCTCAGAAGATATGACCGGCCCAACTTCAATAGGTGGAAAAACTGTAGGAACTGGCAACAACCATAATCGAGGAGCCGCAGTAGCAAGCTGCACTCCTGAACCTTGTGTCGCTGCCTGGGCTGAAGTCTAGGCCTCGCCCTTGATCTGAGAATTAGCTGGAGTACCGAGCAAAGCTGTTGGCTATGACATACCCTCAAGAAACCCAAGCAAGAAAACCAATGTATCCTAAAGTAATGGGGTATCCATGAAACATACCGGATGCAGGACTGGCCGCACACCCTCTGGTTTATAATGAACCTCCTCAACCCTAATATCTAGCTCTGGCGATGGTTATCAAGCCTTGGCCCGAGCTGACATCACAGCCTATCCCATACCTCAACCGCTGGATCGACCTCTACCCCATCCCCTAGCTGGTGTTCTAAATGCTGGCGCAAGGGTCTCGTCCTCACCTGCGAGTGATCTCGTTCAAACTATCTTAGAAAGAGTGAAACAACAAATTTTAGAAGTTGATAAGGTCAAGGATGCACGATAAGGAATCAAACAAGATGGAATTTTTCTTAGGAATGTCCTATAGCCTCTCGCAGATAGGATACATACGTCATTATACCAGTCCACGAGACTCTACTAGACACCTTGCTCTTGTACTGGTAAGACCGGTGAACCTAAAGCTCTGATATCACTCTGTCATGACCCAAAATTAGGCCTTGATGGCGCCTACTAAAACCCCCAGTAAGCAAGACAACCCAAGAATGCAGAAGTACAGTAAAACAATTTAAATAATGAAAAGAGAGAGGGAAACATACAAGCAGTGGGCCAACAGTATATATACCTACCAAAAGTAAGAAATATACAAAAATTGATCCAAAGTGACCGAGAAGACAAAATATCTACATGACCAATCCTACACCTGGTGTCACCGGTACAAGAGCATATAAAGTACGGAATATCTATACAACATGTGTTGTATATTCAAAATACAAAAATATAGATAGATATGTAGATGGAAAGTAGTAAAGGATCTCCAAACACCGAGAGCTCACCACAATCCAAACAGTAGCTGGCCATGAATGACTGGAGGGTCAACGAGGGTGGGTCATACTAGGTGTTGCATTAGAAAAAGATGCAAAGTGTAGTACGAGTACCAAAATAATAGGTACCCGGTAGGCATTATAGGCTGACCGAGCTCAGAAAGATAATAAATGTTATAAGATACAAGAAAGTAAACTAACTACATGGATCACCTAAATATAGTTATCAATAGAAAACAGAACTATCTAAACTAACGACGAGGATAACAATGATAAATAAATCAAAGCACTCGAAGTACACATAGGCAATGCAATGAAGTGCATCATGAGATGATGTGATGTGGTATATGGCTAATGTAGAAAGTAAAAACCATATATTTGGTACCCTGGGCGCCTAGAATGTAACGTCGATCTCATCAATATTTTCATAAAAGAAAAAAACCGGATATGTGCTCCTTGGGCCATTCGTAATCCTTCCTCAGACTCACCAATAGAAAAGTAAATAGAGAAAAGGGTTTGGAAACATCCCTCGGACTGTCATAAACAGTGGTACTTTCCTTTCTTTCAAAAACCAGTGGTTAAGTAAAAAAATCTCAAGTTTGAACCCAAAATCCCATATTTCCTTCATTTCCAAACCATTTACCATGAAATCATGAAAACTCAAGGATAAACATGAAAACTGAGCTTTTAACTTAAAACATGATTGAACTAACTTTTGAAAACCTGAATGCATGCTAGGATCATGAGGGAAACTGATGGAATAGAATCGAAGGGACATACTAAGGAGGAAACTATTACCTCAAGCCGAAACTGAATCGGAAGGAAAGAGATAAGGGTACTTGGCTTTCATGGCTACTTCTGCTTCGCAAGTAGCTCCCTCAACTAGCTGATTTCTCCAAAGGACTTTCACCTAAGCGACTTCTTTATTTCTCAACCTCCGAATCTGACGATCAAGAATCTCCATGGGAATTTCCTCATATGTAAGGCTATCCTTCACACTCACATCCTCCAAAGGAACAATCAAGGTCGGATCACCAACACTTCTTCAGCGAGGAAACATAGAAAACTTTGAATCGCTTTTAAATCTGTTGGCAAATACAACTCATAAGCAACACTACCAACTCTTCTCAGAATTCTATAAGGACCTACATAGCAGGGACTAAGCTTTCCTTTATTACCAAATCTCATCACCCCCTTCATGGGTGACACCTCAAAAATACCCAATCATCAACCTTAAACTCCAACTCTCTTCTCCTCATATCTGCATATGATTTCTGTTGACTCTGACCAGTTTTCAACCTCTCCCTAATGATCTGAACATTCTCCATAGTCTCAAGAACCAAATTTGGACCAATCAAAGCTGCCTTACCTACCTCAAACTAACCAACAGGAGACCTACACCTCCGCCCATAAAGTGCCTCATAGGGAGCCATCTTGATGCTAGAATGGAAGTTGTTGTTGCAGTAAAACTCAATGATAGGTAAGTGATCATCCCAATTACCTTTAAAATCAATCACACAAGCTCTCAATATATCCTCCAGAGTCTAAATAGTATGCTCTACCTGGCCATCCATCTGAGGTTGAAAAATTGTTCTAAGCTTAATCTGAGTACCATGACCCTTCTGAAATGACCTCCAAAAGTGGGATGTGAACTGAGTACCCCTATCTGAAATGATAGACAGTGGAACACCATGCAACCTAACTATCTCATGAATGTAGAGTCTGGCATAATTATCTGCTGAATCTGTTGTCTTGATAGCCAAGAAGTGGGCTGACTTAGTCATCTGGTCGATGATCACCCAAATAGAATCATGTTGTCTGCGAGTACGAGGCAAACCTATAATTAAATCCATATTTATCACTTCCCACTTCTAAGTAGGAAGATCAATATCCTTAGTCATACCAACCGATCGCTGATGCTCTACCTTTACTTGCTGACAGTTGGGAAACTTAGCCACAAAACCTGCTATGTAACTCTTCATGCCATTCCACCAATAGACTTCCCGTAGGTCACGGTACATCTTGGTGGCACCGAGGTGAATAGAATACCTAGAGCTATAAGTCTCTGTTAAAATCCACTGTCTTAACCTATCTATGTCAGGAACACATAATCGACCCTGATATCAAAGCACACCATCTCCTCCTTGGGAGAAAACATCTACCCTTTGTTGATGGACTGCACCCTTCAACTGGTGCAAAATAGGGTCATTATCTTGCTTTTCTTTCACTTCAACTACCAAAGATAATTCGTAACCATTCTAAACAATAGCATAACCTTCTGTCGAATCCATAAGGCAAACTCCTAATCTAGCAAGTCGATGAACATCCTTGGCCAATTCTTTCTTACCACCCTCAACCAAAGACACACTACCCATAGACAATCTACTAAGTGCATCCGCCATAACCTTTGCCTTACCTCGATGGTAAAGCACACTCATATCATAATCCTTAAGAAGCTCAAGACACCTCCTTTGAAGAAGATTTAATTCCTTTTGAGTGAGCACATACTGAAGACTCTTATGATCGGTGAATACATCTACATGAACACCATATAAGTAGTGTCTCCAAATCTTTAAAGCAAAAACCATGGCCGTTAACTCAAGATCATGGGTAGGGTAGTTCTTCTCATAAATCTTAAGTTGTTTAGAAGCATAAGAAATCACCTTGCCACGATGCATCAAATCACAACCCAAACCAATCCTAGAAGAATCATAATACACAACAAAGTCATCTAGGCCCTTGGGTTGTTGGATGTGGTCAATCTAGTCTTCAATTCTTGAAAGTTCTTCTCACATAGATCAGACCACTGAAATATAACCTTCTTCTGAGTCAAGTGAGCCCATGGGGCATCAATGGAAGAAAACCCTTCCACAAATCTCCTATAGTAACTATCCAAACCCAAAAAGCTCCTAATATCATATGGGGAAGTGGGTCTACGCCAGTTCATTAATGCCTCAATATTTTGAGAATCAACTTGAATACCATCTCTAGTCACAATATGACCCAGAAAAGCAACAAACTGTATCCAAAACATACACTTTCTAAACTTAGCAAATAACTATCTATCCTTGAGAGTTTGCAATACAACCTTCAAATGGCTTGCATGCTCCTCCTTACTCTGAGAATAAATAATAATATCATCAATGAAAACAATCATGAACATATCCAAATATTGTTTGAAGACACGGTTCAGCAAATCCGTAAAGGCTATAGGAGCATTCGTTAGTCCAAAAGACATAACCACAAATTCATAATAACCATACTGAGTTTTGAAGGCATTATTCGGAATGTCACACTCACGAACACAGAGTTGATGATAACCAGATCTAAGGTCGATCTTGGAGAAGTAACTAGCACCCTAAAGCTGATCGAACAAGTCATCAATTCTAGGAATGGGATACTTATTCTTGATTGTAACCTTGTTCAACTGACGGTAGTCGATACACATTCTGAGGGAACCATCTTTCTTTCGCATGAATAGAACTGGAGCACCCCATGAAGAGATGTTGAGTTGAATAAAACCCTTATCATGAAGGTCTTTCAACTAATCCTTCAATTCCTTAAGTTCCACTGGAGGCATTCTATTAGGAGGAATATATATAGGATGCATATCTGGGAGAAGATCTATTCCAAAGTCTTTCTCCCGCTCGGGAGGGACTCCAGGTAAATCCTCAGGAAACACTTTAGGAAACTCATTTACAACAGGGACTAACTGGAGAGATGGGGTCTTGAACTCTGTGTCCATTACCCAAACTATATGATAGACATTACCCTTAGAAATCATCTTCTTAGCCTTGAGATAAGATATGAAATGACCTTTTGAGGATAGAGGACTACCTTGCCACTCTAAGACATTTTCATTTGGAAACTTGAAACTAACAACTTGAGTATGACAATCAACCGAGTCATACATGCATACAACCAATCCATACCAAGAATAACATTAAAATCAGTCATATCCAATTCTACTAGATCTGCTGAAGTGACTCTATGAAGGACTGAGATAGGGCAATTTTGGTAGATTCTTTTGGCTAGGACTGACTCTCCAGTAGGAGTAGAAACACAAAAGGGTTCTAAAAGTTGTTTAGGACAAATCTTAAACTTGCAAGCAATATAAAGGGTCACAAAAGATAGGGAGGTACCAGGGTCTAATAAAGCATACACATCGACAGAGAAGACTTTCACCATACTAGTAACAATATTTGGTGAACTCTTCTAGTCCTGACAAGAGGACATGGCATAAAGGCAGTTCTGGCGCTGACCACCAGAACTAGAAGTAGCGCAATGCTGGGCCAGTTGACCTCCTGGGGCTGCTGGAGCAGACTGAGTCCTACTACCTCCTTGTCCCTTCTTAGCTGAAAGGCAATCCTTAATCTTGTCTCCAACCTGACCACACCCAAAGCATCCACTTGAACCATCTAAACACTCACCAAGGTGGCTTCTACCATATTTGTTGCAAGAAGGGTAAGTAGTCCCCTTTGCAACACTCCCCTACGAATTAGAACCTGATCTCCACCTGTTTAATCATGATGAGACCTGGGGGCCTGAGTAGGAGAACTAGCTGAAGAATGAACAGGTCCTGATGAATTCTTCTGAAATAAAGAGTGGTGTCCACCTTCAGACCTCTGATGGCCAAAACTCAAACCCTATGATCTGGACCTCTTATTCTCTCTTGCCATTTCCCTCAACTTGTCTCTGTCAATTTGATGAGCATGAGTCATAAGTCTAGAAATATTCATTTCACTTAAAAGCATAGCAGACCTGTACTGCTTCTTCACCAAATCTGACACTCCATAAATTCACGCCCTGAGACTACCCCTAGGCATAACACGGGACCCGGGACCATAAGTGCCCCAAGTTAACCCTTGGTCTTAGCATACTCAGACATTTATAAGAAAACATAGCGGAAGCATACTAAGTGAAGATAGGAAAACTTGACTCAATAAGAACAAGGTCTAAAGAGTATCAAATCCAAACACGGAATACAAAACTAACTATGTCTGAAGCCTCTAAACTGTCATAAGAGTTGATGGGATAAGACCCCAACTAAATCAAAAATCTAAAGGTAAGATAAACAAAGTAACTAGACTAATGCTAGCCCTCGAAGGATGAGGACTCACCAACCACTATCTGGATATCCGACATTATCCAGCCACGAGCCTGGGAGAGAGAGCCTGAATTTGCATCACCAAAGGATGCAGTGCAAGATATAAGTCAGTACTATAGGATGTATTGAGTGTATGAGATATGCATAAATATGGTAAAAACATACTTAAAATGTAAATAAAGTTGAGTTCATGCATAAGGAAGTGTCATAAGTAAATCTCATAGTTTAAAGCTTAAAGCATGAAATAGAAAAGCATGTCTTAAATATTCATATGGGAATTTCTCTTAACCGACATAAACCATGATGAGATACATGGAGTCCAGTGTCATACACCCACACCAAAAAAGGTTGTCCTAACCGGCCAAAGTTAGAACCTTATCATATCAGGATCCTGTCATAAGCCACAGAGGGAACCTACGGTGGCACGTAGTTCTTGGAATAAGGGTAATATCACCCTGTCCAACTCAGTGCTAAATACTACACACAAAACATATACATATAGCTCACATATACTTGTGACATATCTAATCTCAATTGTGTGTAAAAAGCATAAGGGTATATCTAATACCATGCAATTCACATAGCTTAAGTAGGCATATCTAGATGCCAAACCTTTTATAAATCATAAGGACATATCTAATGTCATGCAATTCATGCTTCATAATCCTTAAAACATAGCATAGACATGAAACAAAACATATATTTCTTTCTAAATTCTTAACTTGAAGAATTAGGCATCTAATTTCATAATACATAAGGTCATGTTATCTAAACATGCCAATTTTCACTTGAAAATATGCAATTCGAAGGAATCATGCTAGGAATCATCTTTAATGCATGGTCTTTTTAAATAAGTTAAGGAACCTCAAATAAATTACATATAAGTAATGAGAAACCATGAATTGAAGCTTTAAAACTGAACCCATAAGTTTTCCCCAAATTGGGTAAGAACCCTAATTTCATAAATTCATAAATCAAAGTAAAAATCATGAGTTTTGGGCATAAGGGTGAAAGGAATTCCTTATTGAATACCCACATACCTTATTGAAGCTAGCTTGATCTTAAGATGAAAAGAAATGGAGGCTTGATCTTGAAGCTTGAAGGAGTTATTTTCCACTTTTGGTAGATGAATGAGGAATAATGAAAGACTTAGGCTAATAAGAGTAGAAACCCTACTAAAAGTTGCCAAAATGACCTCACTTATGAGTTAAATAAGTGGGTAATTACAAAAATACCCCTAGGTAAAAGCTGGAAAAGAACTGAATTAAAAACTCAGCTTCAGGTTCCACGAGTGAGGTCTATGGATCGTAGACTAAACCATGGCCCGTGGTTTCCTCACGTGGTTCCTGGCCAAAATGGCAGGCCACAAATCTAACTCCACGAGTCAACAGGACAGACTGTAGAAATAACTACAATCTGTAGACCCATTTGTAGTTCTCAAGGGAAACAGCCCGTCCTCTGATCTAATTTCACGAGTGGACAGGATGGACAATAGACTGAACTATGGTCCGTAGAACCCACTCATGGTTCTCAGACCAGAGACTGACCTGCATAACTAAAACCACATGTTCATTCCACGGCTCGTTGTTTGGACCCATAATTCCTGGAAAGTTATAATTTGCAGATTCTCCTAAGTTTAAAAGCTGGATCGAATTATGGGGTGTTACAATAAGTTTACTTACTCATATGATCCTGCGGGTCAGCCACCATAGAAGGAGCATACCTAAAAAGATGAGTGAACTTCAACCCATACTCTTAAACTGACATAGATCCTTGCCTCAAATTCATGAACTCTTCGGCCTCAACTTGCCTCAACTCTCTAGGAAAGAACCGATCAAGAAAAGCTCTCTCGAAGCACTCCCAAGTCATAGGGACCATGTACCTATCCCTAGGATCCTTCCACTGAGTATACCAAATATAAGCTATATCCTTGAGCTGATAGGAAGCTATCTCAACACCCTCAACACCAACTACTTGCATTACATCTAAGATCTTCTTCATCCATCCATGAAATTTAGCGGATCCTCACCAACTTTCGAACCCAAGAACTCAAGTGGGTTCATGCGGATGAAATCTTGAACTCGTGCTGCTACTCCACCTTGAGGGTGGGCGGGGATAGGAGCCTGTTGATTGGCCTAAGAGTCCATAGTCTAAGCTAGCATATAAATGGCATTTCTAAACTCCGCATTAGTGACCTCAGGGTCGGGAATCAGAGGGTTAGCATTTAGAGCAGCTCTACGAGGCATGGCACGGCAAGGAGGCATAATTTGAAATGCATAAAGAATTGATTAGAGAAGTAATAGAGTTAAAACTCTATCGCACGATATTGATCATGAAATAAGTAAAGTTTTTCCTAAGACATCTCATACCCTCCCTTTATTAAGTGTGGCACGCATTACACACATGAAAGAGACTCTACTCGATGCGGCTTTCAGACACCCTAGGACTCTTAAACCTGGCCCTAATACAAATTTTGTCATGCCCCAAGGCTACCCCGTAGACGTAACATAGGATCTGGGACCTCAAGTGCCCCAAGTTAAACCTTGGTCATAGCATAACTCAAATAATTGTAAGAAAAAATAGCGTAAGCATAATGAAGAAGCTAGGTGAACCAATCCATAAATGATAAAGTCAAGATGAAACATAATCTGAAAGAGAGACTCGAACACTGTCTATTTCTGAAAAGCCTCTACATATGACATAAGAAGTTATTGGGACAAGACCCCAACTAACTCTAAATACTGAAAAGATGACAATAAGCTAAACTCAAGAACCGGTCTCGGGAGATGAGGACTCACCAACACTAGTTGAATGGCTTGCGATCTCTAGCCACGTGTCTGAGGAAGGAAACCTGAATCTGCATCATCAAGAGGATGTAGCGAAAAATATGCGTCAGAATTATAGGATGTACCGAATATGTGAGATATGCATAAATATAGTAAAAGATACTTAAAACATAGTTAAAATTGAATCCATGCATAATAAGAGAAATCATAAGAAATATCATAATTTAAGCATAAGGTAAGAGATATCATAGTATAAGACTTAAAAACATTCATACGAGAGTTTCTTTTAACCGACATAAACTATGATGAGCTGCGTGGAGTCCAATGTGATACACCCACACCGAAAAAGATTGTCCTAACCGGCCAAGATTAGAACCTTATCTAATAGAATCTTGTCATAAGCCAAAGATGGAAACCTATGGTGGTAACGTAGTTTTTGGACTTTGGTTATCTAGAACCCATGTTGTTCGGTGCTAAATACTACTCCCAAAACATAAATATAGCTCAACTTATATTTATGATATATCTAATGCCAAATCTATTTGGAAAGCATAAAGACATATCTAATGTCATGAAATTCGAAATCATAAGTCTTAAAACTTAGAATAGCCATAATTACAAAACATACTTTTTTTCTAACTTTATAACATGAAGAATTAGGCATGCAATTTCATAAATACATAAGGTCATGTTATATAAATATTCTAATTTTCACTTGAAAATACACAATTCAATAGAATCATGCTAGAAATCATCTTTAATGGATGAGCTTTTAAAATCAATTAAGGAACCTCAAATAAATCATAGATAAGTAATGAGAAACCATGAATTGATGCTTAAAAAGAAGACCTATAACTTTTTCCCAATTTGGGTGAGAACACTAATTTCACAATTTAATAAATCAAAGTAAAACATGGGATTTTGGGCATAAGGGTGAAAGGAATCCCTCATTGAATACCCACATACCTTAGTGAAGCTTGCTTGATCTAAGATTAAAAGAAATGGAGACTTGAACTTGGACCTTGAAACTTGGAGCTTGAAGGAGTTCTTTTTCTCTTTTGGTAAATAAATGAATAGTAATGAAAGACTTAGGCTAAGAGGAGTAGAAACTCTACTAAAAGTTGCCAAAACGACCTCGCTTAAGAGTTAAAAGGGTGGGTAATTAACGAAATACCTCTAGAATTTAAATAGAGAAAAGCTATTTAAAACCTCGACTTCAGGTTCCATGAGCCGTAAAAGAAACCACAGTTCATGGATTGGAGTAGTGGTTTTTGAGCCAAAAGATAGGTTTACGGATGACATTCCATGAGGTAACAGGACAACTCATGGAAACTTTCATGGGTTATAGAAACCTCTCATGGTTTCTGGGGGATTTTACTACCCTCAATATGAGTTCCATGGGTTGGTTCCATGACTCATGGAACTGTCCATGGACCATAAACCTGACTTGTGGTTCTCAGACCTGAGGTTGATCTACAGGACTGGATTCATGAGTCACTTCCATGACTCATGGTTCTAACCACAACTCGTGAACTTGACTCATAGTTCCTGGAAGTTCTGAATTTCACATAGTTTCTAAGTTTAAAAGCTGAATCAAGTTTTGGGGTGTTACAATACTCCTGTATTGCTTCATTGACCCCTGCTTCAGATTCACAAATACCTCTGCCGTAGCCTCCCTCAAATCTCTCAAGAAGAACCTGTACAGAAGAGCTCCTACAAAAAATTCCCAAGTAATAAGAGTTGCATTCCTGTCCCTACTGTCCTTCCACTGCATATACCAGATATGAGCAACATCCTTAAGATGATAGGAATCTAGTTCAACACTCTCGACCCCTGAAATTTACATCACTTTGAGAACCTTCTTCACCTCATCTATGAAGTTCTACAGATCCTCATCTACTCTCAACCCAAAGAACTCTGGCTAATTCAAGGGTATGAAATCCTGAACTCTGGCAGTAGCTGTCCCACAACTTGGGTTGGCAAGAACTGGGGATTACTGATTGGCTTGGGCAATCACAGCTTGTGTCAATATCTAATTGGCATTCTTGAATTATGCTGACATCGTGGCCTGTAACTGGAGGATTAGCGTTATGAGCATTGTCTCTGGGAAGAGGCATGATCTTAAATGCAAAATGAATGGATTAGAAGGGAGAAATAGAGTTAAACTCTATCGCACGATATAGAACATGAAAGAAGTGGAGTTTCCTCAAAATGTCTCATAGCCTCCCTCTCATAAGTGTGGCGCGCTTCACACCCATAAAAAAACTCTACTTAATGCAGTATTCAGACACCCTAAGACCCATTAAACCTGATGCTCTGATACCAAGTTTGTCACGCTTTGAGCCTACACCTTGGATGCGACACAGTGCTTAGAGCATAAGTGACCCCAAGCTAACCTATAATTTTGCATAAACTACACATTCTGAAAAAAAATAGCTAAGCAGAAGCTAAATTGAATAATATATAAGTTTTATAATTTAAACTTAAAATCCCTTAATTATATAATGAGTCTGAAAAGTAAGACTGACTGAATAAGCTAAAATCTGACTCTATGTCTGAAAGCCTCTACTACTGATGAGTTGTTGGGACAAGCCCCCAGCTAACTCCAAAAATCTGAAAACTGAAATGAACTAATAATAAAACATCATAAGACATGTCCTCGGATAATGAGGACTCACCACTACCTATCGTTGAGATGGCACCGAAGTGAGCTAATCACGAGGCTGAGTCTTAGAACCTGGACCTGCATCATGATAGGATGTTGCATGTAGAGTATGCGATCAGTATTTTGAATGTACGGAGCATGTTGGATATGTGAATAAACATAACTAAACATACTATAATACTGAAAATATAAGAGTGATGCATGCTAAAAACTGTAGTACAATGGCCCAAAACTGTAAGATGTATAGAAGTTGAAATGCGTAGACATTCTGAATCACATAATAGTAAAAGCATTTAAACTAGACTGAACTGAAGGGCCAAGTACATAACTACTAAATTTGTAATAGTGGGAGAGCATGTTAACCGACCTAAACCACATGAGCTAAACATGGAGTCTGATGTATACGCCCCATCGAGAGGACCCAATATACCTTGTTAAGGTATAGAGGCATGACTAGTGTGATCACTAGTTATGATGCTCAACTGAGGAGCTAAATAACCTATTGTGGCACATAGTTCTAGGACTTTAGGGTACGCTAAATCCTAGTCTAACTAGGTACTAAGTACTACTCCCAAAATTGATTTCTATTAGCTCTTTTTAAAACTGAAGTCCTGGAATACTGCATCAGAACTTAACTGGTTTAAAAACATTATTTCTGAAAAGTTGTGGTGTCACAATCCAAAATTGGGCTGCGATGGCGCCTACATAACCTCTCTAACAGGCAAGCCAACCCAAGAATGTAGAAGTATAGTAAAATATTTTAAATAATGAAAAGAGAGAGGGAAACATACAAGAAAGGGGCCAACAATATATATACATACTAACAGTAATAAATATACAAAAATGGCCCCAAAGTGATCGAGACAACAAACATATACAAGACCAACCTCGAAACTGGTGTCACCGGTGCAAGAGTATCTAAAGTATAGAATAATACTATACAATAAGTGTTTTCTATCCAAAATACAAAAAATATATATAGAAATATATACGGAAAGCAGTAGAGGATCTCCAAATGTTGGGAGCTCACCGCAATCTTAACAGTAGCTGGCCACGAAAGACTGGAGGGTCAACGAAGGTGGCTCACACTAGGTGTTGCATCAAAAAAAGATGTAGAGTGTAGTATGAGTACCAAAATAATGGTTACCCAGTAGTCATCATAGACCGACTGAGCTTAGAAAGATAATATCTATTATATGACACAAGAAAATAAACTATCTGCAGGGATCCACCTAGATATAGTTATCAACAGAAAATAGAACTATCTAAATTGATGGTAAAGATAATAATGATAATAAAGGCAAAGGCACTCCAAGTACACATACGCAAATGCAATGCATCATGAGATATTATGATGCAGAGTGGCCAATACAAAAAAGTAAAACCCGGTATCTGGTTCCCCGAGTCCCCAAAATTTAACCTCAAGATCATCAATATATGCATAAAATAAAACCCGAATATGTGCTCCTCCGACCACTCGGAATTGTCCATCGAGCTCAGCAACAAAAAGTAAATGGAGAAAGGGTCTTGAAATGTCCCTCAGACTGGAATAAACAGTGGTACTTTCCTTTCTTTCAAAAACCAGTGGTTAAGTCGAAAATCTCAAGTTTGGACCGAAAATCCCATATTTCTTTTATTTCCAAACCATTTGTCATGCAATGCAGTATGAGATATAATGCAAAATTCAGAGAATATCATATACTTATAAGCAACTAGTGTAAAACACCCTCTAAACTAGACAACTAACCTGGAACTCTGTCTGATCCATGCTATGGCCTCGGGCCCACAGTTACATAATAACAGTAATAAATTAGCAGAAACAGTAATAAAGAAAAGAAAAACTAGTAAAAGCACCTAATCTTTCTATAAACCTTCCTTAATTATTCTAAGGATTCTAGGCTAGCCACAACAAATCTAAAAGCTCCTAAACTAAGGGTAAACATGATATTGTTATTCCACCATCCCGTAAATTGCTAAGGATAAGTGGAAACCATGATTTAAGCCTAATTATAACCTAAAACCTAGACTTACAGTCATGCAACTCATAACATATACAATCTAACTAAGCCAAGTCTAAGATAAATAAACCATAATTTACCTCGAGGCCGAACTGTAAGCACGAACTGTCACTCGTGTGCCTTCCTCTTCTGAATGGCCTCGTATTACTGCAATGCTATCAAGAACATAAACTAGGTATCAAGACAAGAAGAATGAAACCTATATTGCTATACAAAAATCTAGGTCAAAAATTGGGTCGAGAATGACCCTCAAGGCCTGCACAACAAAATGAAAACAAATTTTACAATTATGTTTGTAGCGAGTTTATAAACCCATGCCTAAAATTTTAACACAAATGGGACTCATTTTTGGGCCCATAACATCCTTGAAGTCCACTTTAATTTGAATTATTGCATGTAATTGGAAGCAATTTATGGAAAGGAATACATAAATAAAGGTAGAACAAGCACTAGAACGATGAGGAGATGAGAATTACCTTGAGAAAGCGCAAAATCATTGAGAATTGGAAACTTTTCATTCTTAATCGAGCTCTCAAATGGAGAGAATAAGTTTGTCAGAAATAGGAAATAAAATGAAGAAGACCCATTTAAAACTGCCAGCAATCACCACACTTGTGATTATAATTGATGCAGGTGCAGCATCGTTGCAGGGGAAGAGGTCAATGAAAGACCACAACCCCGCAGGTGCAGTAAACATGTCATAGGGGCGGCACCGCCGAGGCAGAAAAAGGAACATGGGGGCACCCTTGTTGATATCACCCAGGGCCACAGGTGCAGCTGGTGTCTGTAGGGGCGGATGTCCAAGTGCGCCAAACTAGAACCAGCAGCACCAGCTGCAATAACAAACCTCAAATCTCTCTAATCGCACCGTCGAGATTTATTCAAAACCCTATGAACATAAACCAGATATGCTACCCTATCAAAATTGGCATTTCAGACTCAATAAAATTGATAAAATCCCAGATGGAGATCATTTCAATAAAAACTAGGCACGACGCTGATGAACGCTCAAATCGTGCTCTCCAAAGTAGGAGGCCACAACGATCGTGCAACAAAACAAAATTTATTAACCCAATGAGTGTCGGGGTCGTACCCAAGGGACTTGGGGTGGCTATATATCTATTATAATGGATTGAGTTCAAGGTGAGAGCAATTGCTCAAAACAACAAGTAAAAGGATGGGGGAATTGGGAATGTTGTCACTACAATCGCATTTCAATTCAAAAAGCAATAAAACTAAAGCGGGTGTACCAAGTCGACTAGATGACTAGGGATGCATATCCTATTGGGCTTTGGTTATGGGATAGGGTGATTATCAATTCATACCTATTCTTGCTTAGTGACATGAATAGCATTGGTCATGGGTAAGATTTTCTTATCTCTCGATCAACAATCTTATATCTGATTATCTCGGTTAGAGCATCATCGGTTTGATGAATAAACAACCAATCTAGCTTGGGGAAGTCATACCATCTCTAGCTTAGACTCTTAAATGGGAGAATCTGATGATAAGAGCTATTCCTAGGCTCAAATCTGAGTGGAATCCCAAGTTCCCACTAGTAATTTCACATCCACAACTATGAAATCCTTTCTCAAGCAATCACATAGTCAAGTAATGTAAATTAATGTTTGAAACCACCAATTTTAGGATTAAAACTTGGTGAAATTACTAGGCCCATGTCAATTAAGAAATTATAAACAAGAATAGATAACACCCACACCCATTTCTTAGGCACCCATCATCAATACACCCCTAGACAAGAGAATTTAGCCACTCATAGTAAGAGAGAAAAAGATACCAGTTGGGTAATTCAAAATCCCTTCCATTAGAGCTAAATCTCAGGTTCTAGATTCAATTTGAATACACAAGTGTTAACCAAGAGAATTAGATTGAAACCCTCTTCTCAATGGAGGTGAAAAACTTGGTCTCTAAGCTAAAAAATTTCAAAATATTCAGAATGATAAAAGTTATTTAGAATTATGCCTTAATAGGCCTTTTATAGTTTCCTAAAATGTCACTAAGAATTAGGATAAAAATGCCCTTAGGAAGGTGTGCGGCATGATGTGCGGTTCTCACGTTGTGATGTGCCCATCGCACACAGCCTTCGGTTGAACCAGTGACTTTAGCTAGAATTGGGAGCTCCGTGCAAAGAGGGTGCGGTTCGCACCTTAGGATGTGCGCGTTGCACAATGACTGCACCTCATGACAGACTCTTCAGTGACTTTATGCTATTGTTCGGAGGAGGTGCGGTTAGCACCTCGGCCTGTGCGTGTCGCATGGCCACACATCTCCGGTTAGAATCTTCAGCCTTTTCGAACACTTCACACTTCACTCCTTTTGAGCTCTTTTTGGGTCCATTTCATGTTTATCATCATCTATCAAAAGTACCTTCATATACATTAATAAAGGACATAAGAACCTCTAAATATATTCAAAACCTAGCAATAATTCATGGATATATGCTCAATAAGTTGGTAGATTACCGACTTATCAAACCCCCAAACTTGAACTATTGTTTGTCCTAAAGCAACATACTTACAAGACAAGGAATGAATCATGGTCTAGGCTCAATTAAGGCACAAAAGACTACTCTACACTAAAAATTAAGAAAAAGAATAAACAAAAGATTCAAACAACTATGCTTATCTCAATTTGGACCACCACAAACTCAAGGCAATTGATCATTTCAAAACCTTTATTCAAAAGGACATCATTTCTCATTCAAAATCAAGGGAATTTTGTCATTTAAAACAAGACATTTAAGCTTCTCAAGTCATTGTCATAGACCGTCAAGGTTTGCCTCGAGATTCGCCATACAACTTGTCTCATTCATTTCCTCAATTGAAATAGAGACTTTATGTTTTAATTCGAGTGCATGATTCCACTCACCACAAGAGAGGATCCCACTCACAATCATTCAATTCACAAAACACAGGATTATAGGAGAACAAAGAAGACTCTCACTCTCTCAAGAAAGTTCAAGTGCATACACGTGAAACCATAGGCTTGCCCTTCATGTATATCGCCACTAATGTAGGGTAGCCAAACTCGGAATCACCAAGGACTTGCAAGTTATGATGTTGGCTAGGGTTAAGGTGAGGATATCATTTGGATCAAGTGGCTGCACCTCCCTAGTTCTCTTTGTTCTCATTTCGAACACCGCACACATTTTTCAATTTCAACTTTACCTTATTCCTCCCTCACACAACCCAAGATTTCACCTTTTACTCATGATCATTCAAACTCCTTATACCACCTTCACTTGGTAGCACCTATTTTTTCTTTTTAATTTGCTCATTGAATTGATCTTTTGGAGAAATTTTCAATTTGAAATTAAGGTGCTACCTCGCACTTGAAGTGCACTTCTTTTCTTCTCCTTATTTGATCATATGCACCCCCAAACTTAGGCATTTGCCTATGTTGTATTTCGTCCCCCCCCCCAAACTTAGGATTTTAGCCTATATTTAATTTTCAAGCAATTAGGGAGGATGGGTGCCAAAATAGAGGTTCCAAAAAGGTAAAGGTGTTACAAGGTGCCAAAGAACGGTCATAAGCTCAAAGGGGTTCACTTGGATTTGATGTCGTGGGAAGTCATTTGGGTGAAGTGGCTGTCAAAAAGGGCCTAAGGTCATCTTCAAAGCATGGCCACACCTAGAATTTTGCCTTAAATCACATTCGGGGCAAGTTCTAGATGACACTTATGCACAAGAATCAAGGTAAAGCCTCATCACACAAGGCATCATGCCACAAGACTTTTTTCATTAGTCTCACAACCAATTGGGGAAAATGATTTTTCACAAGCTATTTCGAGTTCATTTCACACTCATTTTTGAGTCAATCAAGCCAAAGCGAGAGTGTGCAAGTCATGACAAGAGAATGCTTTTCCTCAAAAATTCATTTCCCTTCTTCCTTTCATTTGCAAAATAATTTGCCACGAGAAATTTTTTGGTGGGCCCATTTTGAGATAAGCAACTATGGACTCGATTCTAAACTAAAACTTGGCATTTTCTCTTAAGAAAGTTGCCTCTTAATCTATCATAGGGAAACACCAACCCGGTTCAACACAAAAACAAAAGAGAAGAAAAAAAAATAATCAAAACTCTTGCTCCTTGGGAAATAACCGTGGTATTAAGAAAACCCTCGGAGTTTATTTTTAAACTACTATTAACAAGGCGATATCCGAATTTTGCGCCCATGATTCATTTTAAAACAAACCTCGGCATAGGCTTTTAGCGTATTTGCAAAGTACGGGTAGTAAGACAATGGAGCATGTAAGACCAATCCGGCAACACAATCTCAATCAAAAAAAATCAAGCCCAGCAAGGGCACAAATAAGCTCAAAACAAAATGTAAAAAAACAAAATGAAATCTAAAGGCCCGACAAGGGCAATAAACATCACAATCATCCAAATATTCCCGACAAGGGCCAAATAGAATCTAGCAGAATATTAATAAGGCCCAACAAGGGCAATAAGATATCTCAAGCCTACTCACGGGCAACAACAAAAGCAAGTAAAGCCACCCCCTCCCCATGAAAGGAGCATTGCCCTCAATGCTCATAGTGCAATGGGAAAGGGGTGGAACTCCCTGGAGGACTACTCCTCATCATCATCATCCTCAGCAGCTGCTTCCTCATTAGAGGTCTTCTCACTCACATCATCACCCTGCTCTTGATCTTCATGATCGGACAATACCTCATCCTCATAGGCTGCAAACAAACCATCCATTAGTCCGGGAATAGAGCTAGGTGGAGGCAGGGTGGTTAGATCTGCTTCTACCACAGGTGCTTTTACTTTCCCTTTGCCCATGTCTTTATGGAGAGACTTAAGAGATTTCCCACACTTGTCCACCCATTTGTGCAAATTGAGAATTCTTTCCACAACTTCGTGCATGGCCCACTTGACTCCTCTTTCAATAAACTCCGGTAGTTCATTGGACAGCTTCCTCAATTGCCTCTCATGATTGTAATTTTTTTCAACCAGGTCTTGGAGTTCAATGTTAGACAGGGTCCCCCTGGGAACAGAAATTGGAGGTGTGTGTGATCCCAAAGAAAGAGGAGATGGAGGAGAGGTATGTATTTCAGCATCAGTGTCATCATCCTCAACTTCCATTGACTCCTCTTCCTTATGCCTTTTGAATCATGGGGCATCCCGGTCAGTCTTCTTGTCAAGATACAATATGCCAATGGCCAGAGTGGGAGTATCACAGTTGAAGAAAGGAACACCATATTGCACACAAAGTTTGCTAATTAGCACCGGAAAGGGAAATGCATCACCAGTCCTTCGGTATTTCCTCTTTATCACTAATGCAATGACCTCACCCACATTGGTATGATTACAGCTACCAGTATGGCTCCATCATGTGTCATCTTTTGGTCATTTTTAGAAGGTATCAGAAGGGAGCGCACAAGGTCATACCACATGCGTGCCTTGAAGTATAAAGTCAGGCGGAGAATTTCACCCCCCATAGTGGCCCAAGGATGTGTGTCAAGAGCAATGATGGAGGCAGCCCATTCGAGAGTCTTACGCTTGAGAAGTAGCTTCTCCATGACGTCAGGTGTTGATTCAATTAGATTGCTCCAATAAATGGCATTGATTGTAACTGGAGTGATCTTGACTTCTTTTCCCCAAACCATAGTTGAGTCCAATGCGGCGAATTTCTCACAGCCTCCTTTGTGGCCTTTATCATCCTGTGAGGTCTGATATAAGGCCAAGAACTCGTGGACTAACTCCTTGTAATAGGTTTCGGGCACTTCCTGAAATGGTTGCCACTGACGGTTGGCAAACTGAGTGGGAATGTTTGGTAGATTGTCCCCCACCACATTTAGGTTGAATCTTTGTTCCTCATTGAAAGTCTTGCCCCTATCACAATCATAGATCACTTTCATGCCCTCCATTATGAACCAAACTCTCTCTTCCTCTGAGACTTGGTCATGGGAAGATGAGACTTTCTTTTTCCCTTTTGCAATTTACTTGGAGGATGTGGGAGTTGTTGGCCTGCGTGAGCTTCTCTCGATGTTACCCCTATTAGAAGACATACACTGCATACAAATATTATGAGCTAATAACAAAAACAATACCTAAAAAAAAGTTAGCAAACTACAAAGGATGGCGTTCAAAGGATTGGAAAAACAAAGTAGGTGAATGTCGGCTTGTGCGGACCACATGCGAAATGCACCAGAGAGAGTGTGTGTCGCATGTGCTATCGCACAAGCAGACAGAATTCTACGGGGATTATCCATCGAGGAGCAAAGCTAGTGCAATTTGCACCATCAGAAATACGTGTCACACCAGGTGTCGCCCCTCACATCAGTGACCTGCTTTGTATTTTCAATATGGTGCGGTGCCTCATGCAACCCGCACATCACGATCTATGCATCTCATGCGAAGGGCATAATGGCACAGTTGGAATTTTTGGTTCCTTATGTGTTTGTGAGTTCCACATGTGACCCATAGAGCAATATGTGCATAGATACTGGGCACCCCGCAATAACCCAATCAGCATTAAACAAGGGGGACAAGGGTTATCATGACCATAACTTCTGGATACTCAGACTTCCCCGGATCCTCATTGGCACAATAGCAAGCACGAAAGGAACTCAACTACTTCCCTTAAGACGGACGTTACCCCATCTATCATTGGGAATATCAAGCCCTCACTTGCACCATGAATATCCATAATTTCAGTAACAATTAACCCTCTCCCCGCATAAGATCATATACCCCAAATATAATGCTAACAAAAAACCATGGGTATACACTCAGAAAATTCACCCTCAAGAGTGAACTTTTAATCAAAACCTCATAACAAACGACGTTTTACCCCTAAGAACGACGTCACCCAATCTATCATCGGGCCAAATCATTTGTTCATCATAAGTGGGTTACTCAGACTTCACCCCAACACATAATTCAAGGCTAAAAATCACTACCAATCAACATGCATTACTAAAATTAAAGTTCTACCAAGTTGACACATGGCAATATCATCAATACAACTTAGAATTGGGGACCCAAAATTTTTGGATCTCACCCAAAATCAACATGGCAATTCTACTAAGCATGCTTCATAATATGAGTTCCCAACCTTCATATAAACAAGTATTTAACATTGGGAAACTTACCACAAGTGATGATTATGCAGAGAGAAGTGAAAATTAATGTTTTTTTGTTCTTTGGTAATGGTGACCAGCAAAACCTTCCCGGAGATATGATGACAGCGGTGGTGATGGAATGGTGGAGATTGTGAGTGAGATGAGGAGACGATTTTTTTAAGAGGTTTGAGGGATTTAGAAAGAGTTTTGGAAGAAAATTTTGAGGGTTTGAGGAAAAAGATATGGAAGAAGAAGAGAAAAGGTTGTTTTAAGAGAAAAAGAAGAAGAAAGGTCGGCCGGGTCATCTTTGGGTCGGGTCGGTCAACGGGTTAGGTTAATTAAAATTCAAACTTACCCCTGGTGCACCGAGACATATGGTTCACACCAGAAGATGTGCGGACCGCATGAAATATCGCACATGCCATTTTTTTTGCCCCTGGTTTTGCCCAGGCATTTGTTTCACCATGCGATGGAGGTGCGACGCTTACTTTGGCTCGTGCGGTCTGCATGGCCAACCGCATGTTGCCTCTAAATTTTCAAATTTCCTTTAGGCATCTATTTCACCATGCGATAGGCTGTGCAACATGCACAAATGCTTTTGTGATCTGCACAGTCCATCGCACGGCCCCTTTTTGCATCCATGCATTCCCTACAAAAACACCAAACATAACAAAAGATAACCAAAAATAAATAAAGAAACTTGGGTTGCCTCCCAAGTAGCGCTTGATTTAACATTGTGGCATGACGATACTACCTTAATCCTCACTCATTCTTTGGGTTGGTGATGGTATCGCTAGGTAATATCCCTTTCATCCTCGGGTTCATTTGGCTTGAGAGGTGGTTCATTTGGGCCTCCAAATGCTTGATTGAGGCTGAGTGGGAGCTCACAATTTGGTGAAGTGTTGAGACCTCACTCTTTAGCTCGCTCACTCCCGTATTTATGGTATCCACCTTCTTAAGAACCAAAGACAACATGTCCTCCAACATAGAATGGATGAGGTTTCTTGTGCTCGGTTGGTAGAGAGAGTATGCCTTGTTCGGAGGGATATAGGGATTCGAACTCAAGTGATTGAAATGATCACCATCCTTGTCTCTATCCTGCCAATTTCTGTCTCTTTCTTTGTCTCGAATCCAACCTTGGTTCTCCACCCTCAGGAGATAATACCCAGGACGAGAACCCGCTGACATAAAACATAGATTTCCATCAACCACAGTCATGAGCTCGTCATCACTAGCTTTGATTTCCGGTGTACTCATTGCATTCACTGTCTTAACACTACCAGCTCCCATCACATGCTTGGCCATCAAGTCAATTTGTGTCATCATTTTGGCCATTTTCTCATCTCTCTCTTCCTCCTTTTTCCTTGTTTCATTGATCAAGATGGATGAGGGTCCTCCCAAAATTAGTACATCAACTTCTTTTGTATGCCAAGCTTGATTGGTCTTTGTTATTCTCTCTAACAAAGTCGAGGCTATGGGAAACTATAAGTCCATGAAGGTACCACCTCCAAGATTATCAACCACTGATTTGTTCATAGAGTTCAATGATCAATATAAGCTTTGTAGCAGAACTTTGTTTGACAACTCATGAGTTGGACACAAGATAAGCTTCTTTTTGAATATTAGCCAAACTTCATGAAAAGGCTCATCCGGGAGCTGTCTAAAGTTGGTAATATCATCTCTTAGCTTCATCATTCGAGATGGAGGAAAGAATCTCAAGGTAAATGCCTCAACCAATTCGGTCCAAGATGTGATAGAGTCATCCAGAAACTCTTCCAACCACGTCGTGGCTTCCCTCGTCAAGGAAAAAGGGAATAGGTGCAATCAGATGGACTCTTTGGAGATATGTTTAAAGATGAACGGTTGGCAAATCTCCACAAAATTCTGAATATGCCGATTGGCATCTTCATGTGCTGCTCCACCAAATAGGCCCTTCATTTGGATTAAATGGAGCATGGTGCTAGTCACATAAAAAACAGCATTTCCCACCATAGGGGGTATGCAGATTGCACCTACACCCTCTTGCACCATAGGCTCAACCTCATCGGCCTCCATGAAGCCGTCAACGCTCTCGGTGTCGTCGGCCTCATTCATAGGCTAGCCTGGTTAATCACAACACAAACAACAAACAAAAGTAAAAGAAACAATTACTCTCAAGGTGACTTCAAAACAACAATCAAAAATAGCTATCAACTCAAGTCCCCGGCAATGGCGCCATTTTTTATGAACGCTCAAATCATGCTCTCCAAAGTAGGAGGCCACAGAGATCGTGCAGCAAAACAAAATTTATAAACCCAATGAATGTCAGGGTCGGCCAAAGGGACTTGGGGTAGCTATATATAAATTATAATAGATTGAGTTCAAGGTGAGAGTAATTGCTCAAAACGATAAATAAAAGGAAGGGGGAATTGGGAATGTTGTCACTACAATCGCAATTTAATTCAAAAAGAAATAAAACTAAAGTGGGTGTACCAAGTCCACTAGATGACTAGGGATGCATATACGATAGGGCTTTGGTTATAGGATAGGGTGATTATCAAATCATACCTATTCTTGCGTAGTGACATGAATAGCATTGGTCATGAGTAAGATTTGCTTATCTCTCGATCAACAATCTTATATCAGATAATCTCGATTAGAGCATCATCGGTTTGATCAATAAACAATCAATCTAGCTTGGGGAAGTCATACCATCTCTACCTTAGACTCTTAAATGGGAGAATCTGACGATAAGAGCTATTCCTAGCCTCAAATCTGAGTGGAATCCCAAAATCGCACTAGTAATTTCATATCCACAACTATGAAATCCTTTCTCAAGCAATCACATAGTCAAGTAATGTCAATTAAGGTTTGCAACCACCAATTTTAGGATTAAAACTTGGTGAAATTACTAGACCCATGTCAATTAGGCAATTATAAAAAAGAATAGATAACACCCATACTAATTTCTTAGGCACCGATCATCAATACGCCCCTAGACAAGAGAATTTAGCCACTCATAGTAAGAGCGAAAGAGATACCAGTTGTTTAATTCAAAATCCCTTCCATTAGAGCCAAATCTCAAGTTTTAGATTAAATTTGAGTACACAACTGTTGACCAAGAGAATTAGATTGAAACTCTCTTCTCAATGGAAGTGCAAAACTTGGTCTCTAAGCTAAAAACTCTTCAAAATATTTGGAATGATAAAAGTTATTTATAATTGTGCCTGAATAGGCCTTTTATAGTTTCCCAAAATGTCACTAAAAATTAGGACGAAAATGCCCTTCGGGAGGTGTGCGGCGTGACGTGCGGTTCACACATTGTGATGTGCCTATCGCACACTGCCTCTAGTTGAACCAGTGACTTCAGCTTGAATTGGGAGCTCCATGCAAAGGGGGTGCGGTCCACACCTCAGGATGTGCGCGTCGCACAGTGACCGCACCTCATGACAGACTCTTCAGTGACTTTATTCTCTTGTGCGAAGGAGGTGGGTTTCACACCTCGGCATGTGCGTGTCGCATGGCCACCGCATCTCCGATCAAAATCTTAAACCTTTCTGAACACTTCACACTTCACTCCTTTTGAGCTCTTTTTGGGTCCATTTCCTTGTTTATCATCATTTATCAAAAGTACCTACATAGACATAAATAAAGGCCATAAGAAATTCTAAATCTTTTCAAAACATAGCAATAATTCATGGATATAGGCTCACTAAGTTGGTAGATTACCGACTTATCAGACGCCCAAAACTAACTTTTACCAAAAAGGAACCTAATAGCCGTAAACGAGCCTGGAATCCTTCAGACCTGAACCAAAGGTCCCTCTAGCCTAAAGTCAAGATTCTAGAGCTAACAACATTATATTGAAGGAATTTCCATTCTAGGTTATTTTCTTCGAATGTTGTCCAAATACAACTATACCATCTTTAAAAGTTTCAAAATAGGGAAATATGCTTAAAACACAAATAAATTGCCCAAAAAGTGAACCGTCAGTCCTGATAAGTCATAAATGACCTATAGCTACTGTGGGAAAAATTGAAATTCAAAAAAAGCATAAAAAATAATAAAATGACCTAGAGGGTCATTACAACATCAAGTACTAAAAAACTAGTCCTATTGACCACTAAAATCAATAACACAAGCCCGCAATATATCCCCTAGAACCTGAATAGTACACTCCAACTAACAATCAGTCTAAGGGTGGAAAGAAGTGCTAATATCAATTCTGGTAAGCAACTCTCTCTGAATAGACCTCCAGAAACACAAAGTGAACTGATTACCACAGTCAGAAATAATGGATAATTGCACCCCATGCAAATAGACAATCTAACAGATGTAGACCTGAGCTAACCTCTCGGAACTGTAGGAAGTCTGAACCAGCAGAAAGTGAGCTGACTTCATCAACCTATCCCTGATGACCCAAGTAGCATCAAATCTCCATAAAGTGTCACGCCCCGAGGCTACCCCTAGATGTAACACGGGACTCGGAACCACAAGGATCCCAAGTTAACCCTTGGTGATAGCATTCTCAAGCATAACAAAACATAAGCAAAATCAATCATTGATAAAGACTCGTAATATCATAAATATAAAGTTGAATCAAGAGATACAATCATCCAACGGAACCCAATGACACTATGTCTGAAATGCCTCTACTATAAGCATAAAGAGTTGATGGGACAAAACCCCAACTAATTCAACAATCTGGAAGGAAAGGAAACATAGAAAAGCTAGAATAAATTCTAGTCCTCGTACTATGAGGACTCACCAAAGATGAGTGTGAGTGTCTGGGAACTCTAGCCACGAAGCTGTGAAGGGACACCTGAATCTGCATCATCAAAGGATGCAGTGCAATATGCATTAGTACTATGGAATGTACTAAGTATGTGAGAAATGCATGAACGTAATGAAAACATGTTAAGTATACTTTAAATAACTGAAATCATGCTTTTAAAGATAAACTGAGCGCAATGACTCTAATACTTTCTATAAGCTAAAACATAGTCACAAGTAATACGTGTGAAATCTAAATAAGAGTCAACTGCACGTTTTAAAAACATAAATTGTTTTCTGTGGGAGGTTCTCTAACCGACATAGACCATGTGAGCTATATGGTATTTGATGTATCCGCCCCATCGAGAGGACCCAATATACCTTGCCAGGGTATAAAGGCATTATTGTGGCGTGATCACTAAAACTGATGCGCAACAAAGGGGACTTAAGACCTACGGGGGCACGTAGTTCTAGGACCTTTTTGGGTACTCTCACCCTATCTAACTCGCTGCTAATACTACTCCCAAAACATACATATAACTAATATAATACTGGGCATATCTGATGCCAAACTGTTCATACTGATGACATATCTGATGTCAAAACTGTTCATAACCAATGACATGTCTGATGTCAAAGATGTTCATAACTGGTGACATATTTGATGCCAAAACTATTTGAAAAGCAATAAGACATATCTGATGTCATGCAATTCAATTCATACATATATAGACTTAGCATAGCCATAATTCAAAACATTCTTTTCTTGCTAAATTCATAATTAAATAATTAGGCATGCAATTTCTTAAGTACATAGAGGCCATGATATCTAATCATGCCAATTTTCTCTTGAAAACATGCAAATTCATAGTTTCATGCTAGAAATTAACTTTCATGATTGGGTTTTCAAATCCAATAAGAGAGTCATAATCAAATCATGTAAAATCAATAAGAAACCATGAATTTAAACATAGGAACTAATTTCATAAACTTTCCCCAAATTTAGATCAAAACCCTAATTTCATAAGTTCATACTTCAACATAAAGGCCTGGGGGTGCTGCTCAGCCCCTGACCCACCTTAAGGGTCATTAAACTAAAAAAAAAAATACTTCAACATAAGAATTGGGGATTTTGGGCACAAGGGTGAAAGGAACCCATTGTTAAAGACCCACATACCTTGGATGAAGATTACCCACTTCAATGGAAAAGGTTAGGAGACTTGGCTTGGATCTTGGAGACTTGAAGCTTGAGGAAGAACTTTCTCTTTTGAGTGAAGAATGAGAAGCTTAAGATGGACTTAGGATAATATGGGTGAAAACCCTTCTAAAAGTAGTCAAAACGACTTCACTTATGAGTTAAAAGTGTGGTAAATGACTAAAATACCCAAGGGATTTAACTTAGAAAAACTTACTTAAAAACCAGGTTTCAGGTTCCACGGGTCCCTCCCATGAATCGTAGAACCAGTCACGACTCGTGGAATGGAGTCGTGGTTCTTGAACCAAAACTCCAGGCCGCTGGATGTTTCCTACGGTTCCACAGGATGACTCGTGGAAGTTTCCAAAAGTCGTTGGACCTATTCATAGAAATCAGAGAATTGACTGACCTTTAATCAGCTTCCACGAGTCAACAATACGACCCATAGAAACTTATATGAGTCGTGGAAGTGACTCGTTATTGTCAGTACTGAGGTCGATCTACAGGAATGGGATCACGAGTCACTCCCACAACTCGTGGAACCTTCCATGACTCGTGGACTTGATCTGTGGTCCCTGGAAGTCTAAAATTTTCTACAAGTCTGAGTTTAAAAGCTGGATACGTATCTTGGGTGTTACACAAAGTATGTGGCAAGCCTACCACAAAGTCTATAGCTATTCGCTCCTATTTCTAGTCCCGAATGGGTAGCCTCTTAGTCAAACCACCTGGCCTCTAGTCCTTAAACTTCACCTGCTGATAGTTCAAGTACCTTGTAACACCTCGTACGTGTATTCATCTACCTAAGTTAAAATCCCAGGAAAAAAAATTCCAAGTTTCCAGGGATGATGGCTCTAATGACGACTCGTTCGGACTATGGTCCATCGTGTGCACTAGTCGTCTAACTTCCAGAGAGTCCCTCAAAGTGTCCCAGAGAAGACGGGTCGAAGGACGGTCCATCCTTCTGGAAGACGGATCGTCGTTCCCAACCGTAGTCCCTGAGTTCAGAGGACCAGATTTTCCCTAAGGAAGACTACGAGCCAACAAGATGATCCATTGTTTCAGAGAATAAACCGTCGTTGGACTCGTGGAGTGCATTTCCATTAGCTCAATTTTTGAGTCAAAGAATTATGGATCCCTTTGACGGTCCATCCTTCTGGACGACGGACCGTCGTCCTAAGACGTGGTCACTAACTTCAGAAATTTCCAGCTTTTTCTTAAGCTTAAGTTCAGGGGTATTTTAATCGTTTCCACCCTATTATGGATTAAGTGAAGTCGTTTTGACTACTTTTAGAAGGGTTTTCACCCAGATTATCCTAAGTCTACCTTAAGCTCCTCATTCCTCCCTCAAAAGAGAAAGTTCTTCCTCTAAAGCTCAAGGTTCAAGCTCCAAGTCAAGTCTCCTTATTCTTTTCCAATCAAGTGGGTAATCTTCCACCAAGGTATGTGGGTCTTTAGCAATGGGTTTCTTCCACCCTTGTGCCCAAAATTCCCAAGTCTTATTTTGAGATCATTAAGCTATGAAATTAGGGTTTTAAATCAAAATTTGGGGAAAGTTTATGAAATCAGTTAAATATGTTTAAATTCATGGTTTCTTATTGATTACTCATGATTTGATTATGATTTTCTTTTTGGTTTTGAAAGACCAAGCATGAAAGTTTATTTCTAGCATGATTCCATGAATTTACATGTTTTCAAGAGAAAAATAGCATGATTAGATATCATGGCATTTGCGAACTTATGAAATTGCATGTATGATTCTTCAAGCACGAATTTGGAATGAAAAGCATGTTTGAACTATGGCTAATCTAAGCCTTCAGATTATGACTTTGAATTGCATAGCATCCGATATGTCTTTTGCCTTTCAAAATAGCTTTGGCATTATATATGTCATTGGTCTTACTTAGCTTTGGCATTAGATATGTCATTGGGTTGTAAACAGTTTTGGCATTAGATATGTCACCAGTTTACGAACTAGCTTTGACTTCAGATATGTCATTGGTTATGAATCAGCTTTGGCATCATTAATTTCATTGGTATTATATGAGCTATATGTATGGTTTGGGAGTAGTATTATCACCGAGTTGGATGGGTGAGAGTAACCATATGTCTCAGAACTACATTTCCCCCATAGGTTCTAAGTCTCGTGCTGGGCATCAGTTTCAGGTGATCACGTTACAGTCATACTTTTGTACCCCTGGCAAGGTACATTGGGTCCTCTCGACGGGGTGTATACATTGAATTCCATGTAGCTCACATGGTCTATGTCGGTTAGAGAACCTCCCACAAGAAAATAGTTTATGCTTTTAAACTTGCATTTGACTCTTATTTAGATTTCAGACTTATGACTTATGATTATGTTTCATCGTAAAGAAAGTATTAGAGTCATTGTATTCAGTTTATCTTTAAAAGCACGAGTTTAGTTATTTAAATATACTTAGAATGTTTTCATCATGTTCATACATTGCTCACATACTTAGTACATTTCATAGTACTAACGCATATTGTGATGCATCCTTTGATGATGCAGATTCAGGTATTCCTTCACAGCTTCGTTGCTAGAGTTCAAGGACACTCTCTCAGTCAGCTTTGGTGAGCCCTCATAGTTCGAGGACTAGACCGTATTTCAGTTTTATGCTTCCTTTATATATTAGATTGTCGAGTTAGTTTGGGTGTTATCCCATCAACTCTCTATGATAGTGTTAGAGTCTTTCAGACATAATTCTATGGGATGGTTGTTGAGTTGTACTTCTTATTCGATTCTCTTTTATATGATTATGTTTCCTATTTGGATTCTCTTACGATGTTTCCGCTATGTCTTATATTTTGTTATGCTTGAGAATTATATGACCAAGGGTTAGTTTGGGGAACTTGTGGTGTCAAGTCCCATGTTACGTCTAGGGGATAACCTCGGGGCGTGAAAAACTTATTATCAGAGCCTCAAGTTTAAGGGTTCCAGGATGTCTTAAAGCCGCATCGAGTAGAGTCTTTTTCATGTGTTTGAAGCGCGCCACACATATGTGAGGGAAGCTATGAGATGTCTTAGAAAAACTTCACTTCTTTCATGATCACATCGTGCGATAAAGCTTAAGTATAATATTCCTCTAATCCTTATCTTATGCATTTCAGATTATGCCTCCTCGACGTGCTATGCCTCCCCGAGCCGCTCAAAATGCCGCTCCTCAAGTTCCAGTTCTCGATGTCACGAATGATGAGTTTAGGAATGCTATTAACCTACTAGCTCAGACTTTGGCAAATCAACAGGCTCCTGCCCCTGCTCATCCTCAAGGTGGGGTAGAGGCCCAAGTTCGTGACTTTATCCGTATGAACCCGTCGGAGTTTTGGGGTTCGAAAGTGAGTAAGGACCCGCTTAACTTTATTGATGAAGTGAAGAAGATCTTTGAGGTTATGCAAGTAGTGGGTGTTGATTGTGTTGAGCTTGCATCTTACCAACTCAATGAGTTGGCTCATATTTGGTTCACGCAATGGAAGGAGGCTAGGGTGAGGGTTACGATCCCCACGACTTGGAATTGTTTTGAGAGAGCCTTTCTTGATAGGTTCTTTCCCCGTGAGTTGAGGCAAGCAAAAGTGGAGGAATTTGTGAACTTGAGACAAGGTTCGATGTCGGTGTAAGAGTATAGTTTAAAGTTCACTCAGTTGTCTAGGTATGCTCCCTCCATGGTGGCAGACCCGCATGATTAAATAAGCAAGTTCATCTATGGTGTTTCCGATATAGTGAAGAAGGAGAGTAGGTCTGCCTTGTTGTTGAGTGACATGAACATCCCTCATCTCATGACTCATGCCCATCAGATTGAGGGTGATAAACTTAAGGAGATGGCTAGGGAGAACAAGAGGTTTTGGTCATCACAAGTACGGACGTGGACATCGCTCTTCTTTCCTAAAGAAGTCATCAGGTCATGTTCACTCTTCTACTAGTGTTCCTTCTCAGGCCTCCAGGCCCCGCCATGATCAGTCCGGTAGAGGTGCAGGCTCTTATTGTCAGGGTGGTGGTGCAAAGGGGTCTTCTTTCCCTTCTTGTGCCAGGTGTGGGAAGAATCATCTCGGCTAGTGTTTAGCCGGTAGAGAGGGTTATTTTGGTTGTGGTCAACCTGGGCATCGTAACAAGGATTGTCCTTCAGCTAGAAAGGGACATGGAGGTAGGACTCAGTCTACCCCAGCAGCTTCAGGAGGTAGACCATCCATGTAGGGCGCAGCTTCTAGTTCTGGTGGTCCACGCTAGAACCACATTTATGCTATGTCCTCTCGTCAGGATCAGGAGAGTTCTCCAGATGTGGTTACCGGTATGTTGAAAGTCTTTTCTCATGATGTGTATGCCTTGTTAGACCCCGGTGCCTCTTTGTCTTTTGTAACTCCTTATGTTGCATGTAAGCTCGAGATTCATCCCAAAATGCTTTTAGAACCCTTTCATGTTTCTACTCTTGTTGGTGAGTCAGTCCTACCCGAAAGAGTCTACCAAAATTGCCCTATCTCAGTCCTTCATAGAGTCACTTCAGCGGATCTAGTAGAGTTGGAAATGACTAATTTTGATGTTATTCTTGGTATGGACTGGTTATATGCATGTTATGCCTCAGTTGATTTCCATACTCGTGTGGTCAGTTTTAAGTTTTCTAATGAACCTGTCCTAGAATGGCAAGGTAGTCCCTCTTCTTCAAAAGGTTGCTTCATATCCTATCTTAAGGCTAGGAAGATGATTTCTAAGGGTTATGTCTTTCATATAGTTAGGGTCATGGACATGGAGTCCAAAGCCTCAACTCTTCAGTCTGTTCTGGTTGTGAATGAGTTTCCCGAAGTGTTTCTCGATGATTTGCCCGGAGTCCCTCCTGAGTGAGAGATTGACTTTAGCATAGATCTTCTTTCGGATACGAACCCTATCTCTATTCCTCCTTATAGAATGGCCCATGCAGAACTTAAAGAGTTGAAAGATCAGTTGAAAGACTTGCTTGATAAGGGTTTTATCAGGCCTAGTATTTCTCCTTGGGGTGCCCCAGTCTTGTTCCTTCGGAAGAAAGATTGTTCTCTAGGAATGTGCATTGATTACCGTAATTGAACAAGGTCACAATCAAGAATATGTATCCCATCCCTAGGATTGATGACTTGTTCGATCAGCTCTGGGGTGCTAGTTTCTTTTCCAAGATCGACCTTAGATCCAATTATCATCAGCTTCGGTTTCAGGAGAGTGATATCCTAAAGATAGCCTTCAGGACTAGATGTGGTCATTATGAGTTTGTTGTTATGTCTTTTGGTCTAACGAATGCTCCTGCAGCTTTTATGGATTTGATGAACCGTGTGTTCAAACAGTATTTGGATATGTTTGTGATTGTTTTCATTGATGATATCCTCATCTACTCTCGGAGTGAGGAGGAGCATGCGGATCACTTGAGGGTTGTGTTGCAAAATCTCAAGGATAGATAGTTATTTGCTAAGTTTAGCAAGTACGAGTTTTGGATGCAGTCTGTTGCTTTTCTGGGTCATATTGTGACTAAAGATGGTATTCGAATTGATTCTCAAAAGATAAAATCAGTAAAGAACTGGCCTAGACCTACTTCTTCGTCTGATATTAGAAGTTTCTTGGGTTTGGATGGTTACTATAGGAGATTTTTGGAGGGATTTTCCTCCCTTGCTTCCCCATTGACCCGATTAACTCAGAAAAAGGTTAAGTTTCAGTGGTCCGACTCTTGTGAGAAAAGTTTTCAGGAATTGAAGACTCGATTGACTATAGCTCCAGTATTGGCTCTACTTGAGGTCCTTGATGATTTTGTTGTGTATTATGATGCCTCTAGAATTGGTTTGGGTTGTGTTTTGATATAGCGGGGCAAGGTGATTGCTTATGCCTCAAGACAGCTTAAGGTGCATGAGAAGAACTACCCTACTCATGATCTTGAGCTAGTGGCCGTGGTTTTTACTTTGATGATTTGGAGGCACTACTTGTATGGTGTGCATATGGATGTTTTCACCAATCATAAAAGTCTTCAATATGTATTCACTCAAAAGGAATTGAATTTGCGGCAAAGGAGATGGCTTGAGCTCCTTAAGGATTATGATATGAGTGTCCTTTACCATCCGAGTAAGGCCAATGTTGTGGCGGATGCTTTGAGTAGATTGTCCATGGGTAGTTTGTCCTTAATTGAAGATGGAAAGAAAGAATTGGTTAAAGAAGTACATAGGATTGATCGGTTGGGAGTCACCTTATAGACTCGACCGAAGGTGGTGTGATTGTGACTAATGATGCCAAATCATCCTTCGTGGCTTAGGTGAAAGCCAAGCAAGACCAAGATTCCGTTCTATTTCAGCTTAAGGGTGCAGTTCGTCAGCAATGGGTCAAGGTTTTCTCCCAAGGGGGAAATGGTGTGCTTCGTTACCAGGGTCAGTTATGTGTGCCATATGTAGATGGATTGAGACAACAGAATTTGTCTGAGGCTCACAGTTCTAGATACTCCATTCATCCGGGTGCCACTAAGATATACCGTGATCTACGGGAAGTCTTTTGGTGGAATGGTATGAAGAAGGACATAGCCGAGTTTGTGGCTAAGTGTCTCAACTGTCAACAGGTTAAGGTGGAACATTAAAGACCAGGTGGTATGCTTCAGGATGTTTATCTTCCCACTTGGAAATGGGAAGCAATCAATATGGATTTATTACTGGTTTGCCTCGTACTCGAAGGAAGCATGATTCCACTTGGGTGATCATTGATCGGATGACCAAGTTATCCCATTTCTTGGTTGTTACGACTACAGATACAGCGGATGATTATGCCAGACTCTACATTCGGGAGATAGTCCGATTGCATGGTGTTTCTTTGTCTATCATTTCTAATAGGGGTCCTCAGTTTACGTCTCATTTTTGGAGATCATTTCAAAAGGGTCTTGGTACTAAGGTGAAGCTTAGCTACAGCTTTTCACCCTCAGATGGATGGTCAGGCCGAGCGTACTATTCAGACTTTGGAGGATATGTTGAGGGCTTGTGTTATTGACTTCAAAGGAAATTGGGATGATCATTTACCTCTTATCGAGTTTGCCTACAACAATAGTTTCCACTCTAGCATCTAGATGGCTCCATATGAGGCACTTTATGGCCAGAGGTGTAGATCTCATATTGGTTAGTTCTAGGTTGGTGAGGCAGCCTTGATTGGTCCAGATTCTGTGCACGAGACCATGGAGAAAGTTCAGCTTATTCGGGAAAGGTCGAAGACCACTCAGTGTCGATAGAAATCTTATGTGGATGTGAGGAGAAGGGAGTTAGAATTAGAAGTTAATGATTGGGTTTTCCTTAAGGTGTCACCTATGAAGGGTGTGATAAGGTTTGACAAGAAAGGAAAACTTAGTCCTCATTTTTTAGGTCCTTATCGGATTTCGAGGAGAGTTGGTAGTGTTGCTTATGAGTTGGAGTTACCAATGGAGTTGGAAGCGGTTCACCCAGTTTTCCATGTTTCCTTGTTGAAGAAATGTGTTGGTGATCCTACCTTGATTGTCCCCTTGGAGGATGTGGGAGTGAAGGATAGTCTCACTTATGAGGAGGTTCCCGTGGAAATCCTTGATCGTTAGGTTCGAAAATTGAGAAACAAAGAAGTAGCTTTGGTGAAAGTCCTATGGAGGAATCTGCTTGTAGAAGGTGCTACTTGGGAAGCGGAAGAGGCCATGAAGGCCAAATATCCGCATCTCTTCAATTCTGATTCCGCTCTAGCTTGAGGTACTAGTTCCCTCCTTAATATGCTCCTCCGATCCTACTCTATCAGTTTCTCTCATGATCCTAGCATGCACACATGTTTTATGAAGTTAGTTTATCATGTTTTCAAGTTACAAAGTTCAGTATTCATGATTTCCCCTTGATTTTATGTTATGATGTTTGGTTGGGCTGTTTCCTGCTCAGTTTTCCCTTGTTTAATCTTCATTCGAGGATGAATGATCCCAAGGAGGAGATATTGTAACACCTCATATGCGTATTCAGCTACCTAAGTTAAAATCCCAGAAAAAAATTCCAAGTTTCCAGGGATGACGGCTCCAATGATGACTCGTCCTTCTAGACTAGTGTAATGACCCTTACGGTTATTTCTACGTATACGTTTTTCTTGAACCGTTAGAGCTTGTTTGTAGCGGACCCAAGTCACTTAAGGCTTGTCAGGACCGGTATTTCGGTGTTGGGTCCATTTGTTTGGTCACATTATAAGTTTTGAAGTAAAGCAAGTCGGCAAAAGCTATCGTAAGTTCTTTAATAAATTTTCTGAACTTTGGGTAGAATGTCTCGGAGATTTTCTCTCAATATATAAAGAGTTAGAAGTCCCCCGAAAAACCAAATCGAAGGTCTACGAGTCTAGTTTCCAACGCACAAAACCTCACGTCCAACTGATCTTGGAGTAAAAAGTTATGACTGTTTTACCGCAAACTGTCTGGCAGAAAATGGGTTGCGAACCGGGTCGCGAACCGGGTCAGGTTAAACTCGATTTAAGCCTCAACTTCACGTTTTAAAATGCCATTTCAGTTCCAAAACAGTGATAAAACATAAGGGAGGATCCCGAGAGAATTCTT